>PVKS010024288.1:0-31246 GCA_004027875.1 Aplodontia rufa
GGGTTGTCATTGATACCACAACCGCTTCCATCTCCCTAACCCTCTCACTAACAAGTGGCCACTACTAATTATTCTCTGTTCCTGTAACTTTGTTCATTTCATGGTTGCGTAGAGATGAGACCAGACCATATGTGACCAGTTGGGATTGGCTGTCTTCACTCAGCACAGTTCCCTGCAGATTCATCAAAGTTGTTGCTTGTGTCAATAGTTCATTCCTTTATATAATCTGGAATAGTATTCTATGGTATGGACATTTCACAGTTTATTTAACCATTCACCCATTGATTGACATGTGGATCCTTTCCAATTTCTAACTATTACAAATAGAGCTGCTGTGAGCATCTGTGCACAGGTTTTGTGTGAGTGTTCATTTTTCTGGAAAAAATGTTCAGGAGTGCAGTGGCTGTTGCAAGTTTGTTTTTAAATGAAATGATCAATTTTCATAATAGCTGTAATATTCACATTCCTTCCAGTAATGCTTGAGAAATCCAATTTCTCCAGATCCCGCCAACAATTCTGTTGTCACTATTTCTTATTTTAACCATTTTAATAGGTGTGTAGTTATATCTCCTTGTGGTTTTAACTCACACTTCTCTGTAGCTATGTGAAACATCTTTTCATGTAGTTAGTTTCCAACTCTATATGTCTTTGATGAGGTATCTCTTCTCATTGAATTTCTTATTGTTGGGAATTGAGAGCTCATTATTTTCAACTGTAATGGTAATGTATTCATTAATATGTTAATGCTCATTAATATATTATTATCTTCTATTCATGAAAATAAATGTGTGATGGATACTTGTGCTCTTGGTTATGTGGTTTGAAAAAGCTTTTTTTCCATCCTGTAATAATATTTTCATCCTTTTAATAGTATCTTTTGCAGAGCAAAAATTTTAATTTAGATTCAACTGATCACTTCTTTCTCTTATGGATCATGTTTTTGGTGTAAATTTTAATAATTTTATGTTTAGTCCTAAATCCAAATATTTTCCCTTCTGCTTTTTCAAACACTTTCATAGCTTTGTGTTCACATTTAAGCTCATGATTCTTTCTGAGTTAACTTTTATAAATGGTGGTGAAGTTTAAGCTGAAGTTCATCTTTTAACTCATGATTGTCCATTGATTGTAGCATCATTGTTGAAAGAGCTGTTTTTATTTCAGTGAATTATATTTCTACCTTTTTGAAGAATTAGTTGGGCATATTTCTGTGAATCTAAGTCTGGACTCTGTTAAGTTCTGTTGAGCTCTGTATCTATCCCTCCCCTAATATCATATATTATTCTGATTACTGTAGCTGTGTAGAGGAACTTAATATCAGGAAGAGTGATAATTTCCATTGCCATTTTCTATTTCAAGATTGTTTTGGCTACTCTAGAGTCAATGCTCTTCCATATACATTTTAAAATGTTTGTTGTGTCTACAAAGAATCTTACTAGAATTTTGATAGTGGTGGAAATAATTCTATAGATCAGTTTGGAAATAATTCACATCTTTACTTGTTAAATCTCCAATCCATGAACACAATTATTTAAGTCATCATTTTTATCAGCATCTTGGAATTTTCAATATTGCTGCTTATGTTTAGTTCAGTTTCTTTAAAAAATTGTAAGCGGCATTGGGCTTTTGATTTCAGTCTCCACAGATTCACTAGTAGTATATGAAAAAGTAATGGCTCAAATTCGAACAAAAGAAGTAAAACTATTTTTATTTTCAGAAGAACTAACCCTATATGTTAAAAAAATCCATACTGTTTATTAAAAAACTGCTGGAACTAATAAATGTATTCAGTAAAGTTCTAGAATACATAATTGGCATACAAAAGTCAGTATTATTTTATACACAAATAATAATCTATGTGAAAATTAAGAAAATATCATTTATGATAACATAAAAAATAAAAATTCCTAGGTATAAATTTGACAAAAAGAAGAAAAAGATGCATTCACTGAAAACTATATAACATTGATGAAAAGAGTTGAACACAAAATAATGGAAAAATATTCTGTGCTCATAGTTCAGATTAATTTAAGAATTTTAAAATGTTATGTTTGTAAATCATATATCTGATAATGGGTTAATATCTAAAATTTATAAATAATTCATGTAACTCAATAATGGAAAAAGAAATAACCCAATTTAAAAATAGGGAAAACACCTTATATAGACCTTTCTTCAGAAAAGACATAAACATGGCCAACAGGTATAGGAAAAGGTGCTCAACATCAATAATTATCAAAACTACTATAAGATACTACCTCCTACTTTTTAGGATGGCTATTATCAAAAAGTCGAAAGGTAGTAAATGTTAGAAAATATGTAAAGAGGACTCTTGTACATGGTTGGTAAGAATGTATACTGGTGCAGTCATTGTTGAAAACAGAATGGAGATTTATAAATAAATTAAAAATAAAATTACCATATGATTCAACAATCTCTCTTTTGGGCAAATACCCAAAGGAAATACAATCACCACCTGTAAGGTTTCTACACTCCTATGTTCATTGCAACATTATCACAATATCCTAGATATGCAAACAACTTAAGTGTTCCTTGACAGGTGCGTGGACAGAGTCTGTGCATATGTGTTCAACAGCGTACTGTTCATTCCTAAAAAAGAACCAGATCTTGGCATTGGCTACAACATGGGTGAGCCTGGAAGACATTATGCTAAGTAAAATAACCCATAAATAGAAAGAAAAATATTGCACAATATCATTCAAATATGGAATATAAAAAAAGGAAAAAGAAAGAAACACTAAGCAACAAAAATCAGAGAAAGTAAATAGAAATCACTATTTACCAATTATATAAATTAGATGTAGGTCAGAGAATACAGAATAGCATAGGTGAACAAGTCTACAGTGAATGTGTAACATGAGATCTACAGGTAATAAAATTTTGCTGCATGTGGAACTCATGCTGAATGAGTAAAGGTTAGCTGCTCTGGCCACAAAAACAAACAAAAATTGGTAAGTGCACAAGACGATGGACATGTTAATTTGCTTCACCCTACTGATCTTTTTATTATGGCTGTGTATCCCATAACATGATGCATACATTAAATATATACAATACATTTTATTTTTTAAAATGATGAAGTAAAATGTTGGTAACAATTTAAAATAAATTGCCTTGTTTTTATTGAGATATAATTCACATATTATAAAAGTCACTTTTAAAACAGCATAGATTTATTTGATTTCATTGTATTTGTAGTGAACTTAGCTTCTTGAATATGTATCTTTATTTTCTTTTGTTGAATTTTGGAAATTTTAATCTATTATTTCCTTGAATACCTTTTTAGACTCTATCTTCTTATTCCTATAATTCTATCTGGGTCGTTGTAAATTATTTCTATTTCTTTGCTGAAATTTTCTATTTGCTTATCTGTTGAAGATAATTTGTAATTGCTGTTGAAGCATTTTCATAACTGCTGTAAAATCTTTCTCAGATATTTCTAATATCTGATTTATCCATGGAGCATCTGTTAATAATCTTTTCTCATTCATGTTGTGATTCTTCATATGATAAATGGAAGTGCTTTTAGATTATATCTTGGACATGTTGGGTACCATATGCCCTGGTTAATTTGTTTTAAGCTGCCATTGAGTTGCTGAGTATACAACCAAGACTGGCTACATGTACAAGTTCAGGTTCCCATTGGGCCCCTGTTGACATCAAGTTACTTGGTAGGAAGCAGAATGCCAATTAATCCCATTTCCCACCATGGCATTTACCTTGTTTATGCCAGGTGCATAAGAAGCTCAGCATCTCACTGGGCCCAGACAACAGGAGGGATGAGAGAGTGAATGTTAGTGGTGTTTAACTTGCTTCCCACTATTGCCATTAAAATTAGTTGCTGCAAAATGGAAATGGAGGATCAGCTTGTCAGCAGACACTACCCTGATGACCTCAGAGGGTGATCTAACCTGCTTCCACAGTCAGCTCCCTGCTCAGTGCCAAAGCTCCCCCAGCAGAGAATTGAAACCCTGCCTGGTTCTGTAGATGGTGATTCATAATGAGCTCCCTGTTTGACCCTCCAGTCTCACCCTGTAGGGGAACAAAGCACATTGCCTGGTTCCTTTGTGTGGGTACATTTTTGCTATTGTGTTTGGCTGGAGAAGGGAGGATATTGCTAAAAAAATGTTTTCTGTTGTCAGGCAGCATTTTTCCATACCTCTGGGCTAACAGGAAAAGGTTTTCTTTAGAGATTTGGAGCTTTGGAGTATGTGCCTACTGGTGATTATGGATAGGATGCTTCTGGAGTTCCCTGAAGTACAAGGAAGCAAAATCCAGTGGACTTACTGCCACATCCTTCCTCTCATTCTGAGGTCCCAAGGCACAACACCATCTTTCTACCTTTCAGAGACCATCTATGCCTGTTTGTTATGTGCATTCAAAATTCTTTTGTTGTAACAAGGATCTGGGAGGAATGATACTGAGGGAACCCAAAGTCTTCCAATGCTATCTTTTCAATACATTAAATTGACCTCTTCTGTCCTGTTGCAGTTTTCAAATTATTCAATGAATATTCATTGAACACTTTATATGTGTAATTTTATCTCCATGTAACTAGAGCTGGAGATAAAGTAATAGAAAAGACAAAAGACAGTCTTAACTCTTACAAATTTCACATTCTCTGAATAAATACAGATAATGAAAGTGAAAACAAATAACAAAATTTCAAAAAGTGATAAGTGCTTTGAAAAAGCAGAAATGTGATGTGGTAGAAATACACTGGTAGCATGGGACTGATTTTGAACAATGGATTATAAAGTTTCTTTCCAAAGGGTAAATTTTGATTTGAGATATGAATATTGTGAAGGAACTAACCATATGAGGATCCAGGGAGAAAACATTCTAGGTAGAGCAAATAATTCATGCAAAGACAGCAAGGTCAGTATGGTGGAGTTCGATGGTAAACAATGAAATTGAAGAGGTAGGCAGAGCATGAAGGACCATTCAGTTCATGATGCTAATTGGAAATTTATTCAGGGTATAAGTGGAATCCACAGAAGGGGGTTAAAGCAAAAGAATGGCACAAATGAAATTATACTTCAAAAGGTCACTCTGTTTTTAAAGTGTTCTCCACATGACAGTGTGGAGAACATGACAATAATACTGAATGCCCATCATTCCTACTCCATTTATTACCACCCTCTGTCCCTATGAGAGCAACGACTCTGGTGACTTTTAAATAACTGGAGTTCTTTTTAATATTGTCTTACAGTTTACAGTTGTCTTTGTTTTCCATGAGAAATTGGTTGCAGGAGCCCCCAAGACACATCTGTAGAGATGTGGCTCAAGTATTTTTATATAAAATGGCATAGGATTTATAGATAATGTATGTGCAACCTCATATATACTTAACATCATCTCTAGATTACTTTTAATACCCATACAATGTAAATGGTATATAAAGAGCAGTTATACTGCATTGTTCATGGAATAATGACAAGAACTACACATATGGTAGGAACAAAAATTTTTTCTGATTATATTTGATTCATAGTTGATTGAACTCACAAGTGAAATCCAAAGGCTTGGAATGCTGACTACATCTAATTAGAATCATATACTTTGTACTTTTTGCACCTTTCTATATTGTGAAAAATTTTTCCATATTGTTTCATGCTGTTATAACTTCTTGTTTGTTATTGTTCCATACTATTCCATTATACAATTCTATCAAAATTAATTTAGTCATTTGAAAGGTAGCAAAGTATGCTATTCCCAAATATGCCACTTTTGCATATAGATTAACTTGAAGGCAGTTGAGAAGTAGATATGAGGATAACTCACTGCTCTCTCCCAATTTGCCAAAAAACAAGACAGAAATTTACAAATGTATTCTCCTTTTCCTCTTTACCTGGAAGGATAAAGAGCAATCTCCAGAGATGGTCTTAAAACCATTTCAGCACCAGGGATAGCTACAGAACAAATGACCTCCTGCCTTTAGGTGCCATAAAGTTTCCCATAACTTGCCTCCTTTTTTGTCTGTTTTTATTAAGCAAGCTGGAATTCTAAGCTACCTTCTGAGAATTACTTATTTCCTCTGTATTGCCCGTGTAAACATGAAATATACATATGAACAAACCTCCTTGCTTTTCCTTTATAAATTTCTATAGTGGAGCTCTTGCCTTAAGGACTCAGAAAGAGAGAAGGAAAATTGTTCCTACTCCCCATACACATTTTCCTGCGGATGGGCACATGGGTAATTTTTAGTTTGATATTATTGCTAATAGTATTACCATAAATATTTTAGTGTATCATATTCAGTGACATGAACTGGAATTGCTAGGTCATAAGTTATGCATATGTTCAGTTTTAGAAGCTAGTGTCAAATACTTTTCTGAAATGATTGTCCAGTAGATGGCAATTCCAATTACTTGATATAATTACTATTTTCATTATTGCAAATTTAGTGAGTATAAAGGCATCAACTTCCCTTTTGTTTGATACAATTATATACTAATTTTCTAAATCATTTTTAGGTCTTTGATCTGTACAACTTCTATTTCCTTTATGTTTATATATTACCTACCAAATTCAAATATCTTTTATTTTTTTAAAGAGAGAGTGACAGTGATAGAGAGAGAATCAATGTTATTTAGTTTTTCATGTGATTTTTGCTGCGCGCACATTTCGTTGTGTACGTAGTGCTGGGGTTTGAACTCATGTACTCGCACATGCCAGGCAAGTGCCACAATTGCTGAGCCACTGCTCCAGCCCCAATCAAATATCTTTTTTTCATCAACATTCTAACTATCTTGTGTGTCTACACTGGCAAATAGAAGGAAACACTAGCTTTCATGGTTATTGCTTTTAAATGCTTTTTTGTTGCAAAAGTATTTAACTTTTAACAATCCCACATATTCTTAAGTGGATAATAAACTATTTAGTATTCTCTGGATTCATGGAAGTTTCATCAGTAGATGGTTTCTAATTTCCTTCCATTTAAAGTTTTTTTTATTTAAATAATTTCTATCTTCCATTCTTTTTGGGATTCTTCTTTATTCTTTGGATCAGATTCTAATTGTTTCTTTCTCAATGATGGTATTCTGCTGTAGCAGCACAAAGTAGACAAACACACACATGATGTACTCTCTTATGCATCAAGAGAGTTTAACAGGTTTACTAATAGACCTTTATTGCCCTTATTTTCTAAGTCAAGTATTCCCACAAGCACAGCTGAAAATCCAATCCTAAATTACTGTGACTATAACCTTCCATTGAACTAATTGGTCTTTTGACATGGTGCCATTATTAGCAAAGTCCTAGAAATATTAATCATTTTGATCATCCAAAGTATAAAAGGACTGTCAACTCCTAATTTAGGAACAGGTTGGCAATAATTCTGTGAATATTGTCATGTATTCCTTTGATTGTTGAAAACCTTTCTATATAATGCACCAGTGAGAAAAAATGCATGTAAATAAACATGAGGAAAAGACCAGAGGAGAAGAGGAAGTGAGGTGACGAACATCAGGATAAGTGCTGGGGAATTAATTGGAATAAATCACATGATGGAAGCATATAAATATGTCACAATGAACCCTACTATTATGAATAATTATAATGCACTAAAAAACATTTTTAAATAACAGATTAATAGGTAAAGAAATAAATGGTTGTTCCATGACCCTTGTCTGCAGATAAAATAAGTTTTTTAATTTCTGGAAAATTAAGTTTGTATATAAAATGTAAATCCTTATCAAAGTGAAATAATGAAGTGTTGCTTTGAGATTCTGGATGGCTGAAAACAGGCGGCAGAAGGAGAAATACCACTGATGCAGAAACACAAAAAGAATGTTGGATGTAAGCAGAAAAACAAGAACTCTAGAGAAAGAAACTCATTTCGAGGGAGGATGAAACCAGGCAAATGGCTGAACTGAGTACCAGGTCTTGGTTGAAACATATCATTCTAAGCCTCAGCTTCATGGATCTAAAAGTAAAAGCAGAAGGATCTCTTCTACTAAACACTGTAACTCTTGGTGCCATAGGCAACTCTAACTTACACCACTGTACCAAGAATCTGTTTAAAAAATATTCATAGGAAAAGAAGACAGCTCTCAACCCTTTCCATAGAGCACACATAGCTTTGTTAATACTGAGGCATTATTGTGTCATTCAGTCACCTTGAGTACTTAGGCAAGCAACAGGAGAGACCCTCACATTACAGCCTCATGGTGGCCAGCAGCCTCCAACTCACCCTAAAAGCAGAGACACTGGTAGGGAAGATGCTGTCTTCTTGGAGCATGGTATAGAACACATGGGGTCAATGAAGCATTGTGGATGCTGAATTTGGCCCTGCTACTGACAAGTCATAAGATATTTCCCAGGGAATCTCAGAATTGTTTGTGTCAAGTGTGTGGAACTAGGATGGGGCTGGTTGGGGGTACAGGGATAGGAGAAGTGGATTTTCAAAGGTTGAATTTATCTATGTTGAGAAAGATCAGTGCTAGAGCAAGGGTAATTTGAGGTATGGTAGAATTAAAAAATGTAAATTCTCCCTAAAATAGGAAATTGAGATTGTTTTTCCCTCTGGATATGTCCAACTATCCAGCAATATAAACTTGCACTTAAACATTTTATACTAACTTGAACTCTTCTTTGAATACAGAAAGAATTATTTGTTCATTTGGTTGGGTGGATTGCATTATTTATGCCATTTTTCCATTTTTGCTTTATTTTAATAATCTTTATTTATTATTTCTTAAACTCTTATCTCTTTGATTTAATTTTAAAGTTGGTCTTTGAGCCTTGAAATAGCAGTATATCAATGAAAATGGGCATAAATACTGTATAAATTATTGGCTATTAATCACTCATCAATCTCCCCCCCTGGTTCTAAATAATAGAAAAGATCAAGGGACTAAATAAGGAACAGATTTCAGTGCTAACTTTATTACTGGTAAATGTAGTTACAGAAAGTTGCCTGGAGAGAACCCTAATGCCAGATTGGTGCTTGCTGTGCCCCCTTGGGAAGTTTTCAGCCATTCATGGGCAGTCATCTGGGTCAGTAGGAACAGAGGACAAACTGGGCTTACCAGGGCTTTTTGGGTGGTTTGGTTGCCACAAGAATGGAAGGACTGAAAGACAGGTCCCCTGTGCTTGAGGGTAAGTGGATTATTGGAATAGGAGAAGGAAAGGGAATCATCTGCAATGCAGCATTTCAACACACTGACCGTGCTGTCCCCAAAATGTGGCCCTTAAACACTAAGATTTCCAAGAGCTTGCCAATCTCATAGTTCCCCCGTTCAGACTCCTTTCTCTATAAAGAATAAGGAAAAAAAGAAGTCAAGAATGAACTTTCTTCCCTAATGCTTTCAAACTTTGGGTTATCTAATATTTTGTACTTAATAACCAAGCCTATGGTCAACCCAGGGAGTGGCTGAACTATCTTCAGAAGAGTAAGTGATAGAACATCAGAGGAGTCTCACTTCCTACCACTGCCCCTGTGGGTCTCCTTCTGCAACAGTAGTGAAGATGTACCCAGATAGGTTTTACACCGAGAAAGTTCTTGATGTGAATACCATCAAGTGATATTACTCACAGTGCAAAATGCACCGCTAGACAAAAATTTATTTCCCAGTTTCCAACTTCAAACTATGGGCAGACATATTGTCAAATACTTCCTATTAGATAGTATACAAAAATCCGAAACAAACCAAAAGCACCTCCAATAAGACATTGCAACTTCATAATATATTCCATACTTGAACCATTTGGCATTCCTCCTAGTATTACATTCTAAGAGAAATTAAAGATCAAAAGCAAAATCTGATTAAAGGTGATTAAAATTTAAAGAAATTAAGATACAAACTTTTTCTATTAAATACTTTTTTCTTTCTATATTTGGTAAGGAGGATTTCATTCATATGCAATCTGAGTTCTTTCGGAGCAGATTGGCCATTTTCTGTGGAAATATATTGATTTAAATTTTTAATTAATCTAATTTCAAGTCACTCATTTTCAAGGCATATCATGTGTGACATGTCATTAAGGAATCCAAAGAGTCAACAGGACACATAAGATGACCTCAGCTGCTGTCCTCCCCCATTCAATTCCAAAAACACAAATTGATTTCAATTCCCCCACAGCCGTTATCCCTGTCCAAAATAACATAATGTCACATTGCAATTGCCAGCATGGGCTCATGGCAAAAAATAAAAAAGAATAGCTTTGTCTTCAGCTTTGTTGAGCTTCTCAATAATTTGAGAAGGTTTATTTTGAGTCTTTAACATATGAACTTAAACTTTGAGAATGCTTCTATGAAATGTTAATTGTGATATTGCTTCCACATTAATACATACTTACATTTTGCAAAAATTATAAATTTCCTACAGTGGCCTCACCAGCCTGGAGGCTGATTTGAAACTCTCTTCTTTCACTTTATGCTTATTTCACATCATTTCATTCCCACATCTCCTTTGAGCCTGGTGATTCTGGCGTGCGCATGGGAAGGAGTAAGTATGCTATATAGGGAGACCCTCTACTTCCCTGTGAGAGCTGGGTGCCCTACATTTTAAAAGAGCTCAGGCTCCAGAGTTCATTGCACTGCATTCTCTACAATGTCAATCTTCTGCTCTTTTGCTGGATTTCCCCAAGTTCAAAACTGTCTAAAAACAAAAAACAAAAAAAATTAAAACTGTTACCCCTGCTTCTTTTTCCAAAGATCCTTGGGTCTGTGATTCCTGGGTCATAAGGATTTTCACTTGTCAGCATATTTACCTCAGCTGGAGATTTTTCCCACTAAACCAACTCATCGCTATTGTCCCCCACCCCCAGTGTTTGTGCTCTTGGTGGATTAGAAGAGGATACCTGTTTTCTTTCCATTGTATTTTATCCACTGATGCTTTCTCAGAATTTTATCCCAAATTCTGCTCCTTGTTCTCTCTTTTCCTGCATTTCTCTATTTGCCTCCTGTTCTATTTCTTTCTCTTGTTCCCCTGCTCCTGTCATCCAGGCCCCAGCAGAGTTTTTCATTATTCTAATTTCTTAAGTTGTTTTTTAATCATTATCCAAAGCAATAACCTTAATATTAGTTGTAGCAACTAACCAACATCTATTGAGCACTTATGGGGTGCCAGGTCCCATGCCAAGATTTAAAGGTAGGTTTGCTTATTTTCTGATTATAAGTGAGGATATTAAGGATTAATGAGGTTAAGATATTCTCAGAAATTTACAAAATTTGAATAAGATAGAGGAAACGTGAATTACCTGTTGTCTGCATGACAGCAGGACATCTCTATCTCTAATAAATACAGGCCAATTTCATCTTTCCACCTGTCAGTGAAATCAGTCCAGCTCCAGAGAGCAGGGGAGGGTTTGAAGATGGTTCCAGGAAACATGTGGTCCACTAGAGAAAGGCAGTTCATCCTGGTGGTCAAGGGCCCAAACTGAATTGTTCTGGATAACAAATGATTTAATATCTTAGTTCTCATTACTAAAATCAATAATTACTACCTCAAGAATAATGCAAAATTCTCTCTGCCTCTACAGACGTGTGAGGAACTGGGTTATAATGGTGTTTTCCAATAATGGCCAATCTCAAGACACTCAGCCAAGGATCTGACTGCTTACAATTATGTTGGAAGGCGAAACTGTTGATTAATGCATATCATATATTCCTATCCTACAGCACAGAGGAAGAGTTCTGTGCACTCCTTAGTATTCAACTTGGGATTATTTCCCTTTTATGTTTTATAATATTGGTACTTGATGATTTATTCACAGTGTTCTGTAAAAATATTAAGGATTTTATTTTCTAAATATGGCTTGACTTATTATAAATATAAACCAAGTCAATGCAAATTATTCATACAATATTTAAACGGGTTAAAAAAATGAAATTCTCTGGTGTTTCCACTTCCAAGGGAATAGGTGCTAATTCTGGTAAGGATGGGCAGAAAAGGGAACCTTAAAACACTGTTGGTGGGAATGTGGATTAGTAGAGTCAATATGCAAAACAGTATGCATTTTCCTCAAAGAACTAAAAATGGAATTACTGTATGATCCAGCTATCCCACTCCTGGGTATTTATTCAAAAGAAACAAATTCAGCATATAAACATACCTTAGAAAAAAGGGTTGAGGATGTAGCTTAGTGTTTAAGCACCTGTGGGTTCAATCCCTGGAATAAAAAAAAAAGACAAAGAAAGAAAGAAGGAAGGAAGAAAGGAAGGGAGGCAGGGAGGGAAAAGAAAAGAATGCAGGGTTTTTTTCCCCATAAAAATATGTCATTGGTAGTGATCCTTGTCATCAGGTATACACATCCACATTCTTAATGCTTTGCAGAGGTCCACTACATGTTGTATCTTCATTTACACAGTCATTCCCTATAAAAGACAAATTTCACTTAGTTCCAGTGTTTTGCTTTTAAAATTTGTGCTGCTAAAGATCTGTGCATATGTATTTGTGCATTTGACCCATTATAATCCAAAAGATAAACCAATGCATTAGTTTTTTGCAGTCTTTTGCAGACACATTGAAAAATCTGGGACACTTTCTGGCACATAGAAGCAAGAAAGTATCTGAAGGGGCATATACTGGAACCCAATTTTGTGTGGAAGACAAAGCAGATGTAGATTTTGAACTGCTCCTCAGTTTGGTTTCACTGACCTTGTAATTAGTAGAAATTCTTGCAAGAGTTTGGTACCAGTTTGACTGGAAATTTAGTTTCCCAGTCATTACAAACTTCTCTTTTTCTGTGCTTACATAAACATTTTATTAATGTTTTTTTCAAAAAAAGTATGTGTTTTTAGATGCAGAGAATTGCAAATAACATGTACAACAATTTTTGAAACACCATTTTTTTAATTTCACAGGAACATTCTGTCATTTTTTTATGTTTTTCTGTTTTGTTTAATTAAAACAATGAGCTAAGAGTAGCAAATTCTCTCCTGTGTTATGTGATAACAGAGAACATCTCTATCCTTAAAGGATTGAAAAGTCTAGGCATGTCGAAGAGGCTCCTACCTGTGAGACAACAGAGGCTGATCCTGGGCACCTGGATTCAGTTCATTGCCTTGATCCTGTCCATCATTGATTTGCTATGGAATCTTTTTAGATTACCAATTAGAACCAGCAGGAAAGTCAGTAAAGCAAACTCAGGATTGACATTCCAGTACAAATAAATGGAAAAAAAATCAGGTTTGGATAGAAAGATATTTAGTTTTTCATAATTTCATATCATGCTGACAATTGGCCCGGTAGTATGTACCATGGCCAGCCTTTCAGCCTGAACTACAGAACTGTATTGACCTACAGTTCTTGATTTTGACCCTGTTTCTAATTTCAACATCCTTATTTCGTTCTCCATTAATTCATCCTTGATTGACTCAATAATCATTTACTGGGCAATTATTATATTCTAGGTTAAATTGTAAGATATGGAAGGAAATATATTACTAAATAAAACTTAAAGAAATTGCTGCCCTTATGAGTAATGGATGGATATTTTGTGATTCAGGTACTTGCCTCAGATATCTCCAGATATATAATATAAAATTCAGATATTCTGAAATTTCTAATGTAGTGGTGTTTCCTGATATCATCTCTAATTTGATAGTTTGATTTTTGTGTTTGACTCCTGACCATTCTAACAATGATAAACCCCACCATGACAATTGGTAAGCAAAGGTAGGACTGCCGAATTATGCACTGTCAATGTTTATGTTGGTAAAGGGGTTCTAAACTCATATACACAGAAAACAAAGTCTACTTCCAACAACTAATGTGATCTTTCTTTAGACCACCATCCCTACCACCTTCACCAATGAGGCTGAGGCATGGGGAAATATAATTTGGTTTAATACGGTAACATACTGATCCAACACTTTAAATTCTTTCTTTAGATGGTTTAAACTTTATTTTATTCAGATGAATTTTCCATCCTTCAGATTTCCTGTCCTTATTCCTGATTTGTACAAAATAGCTTCAAGATGCACGATGCGGAGGGTCCCATACCCCCAGTGGCTGGGAGGAAGAGGGAAGGGACAGCTGCATACACAGGTCCTTATGCCTGCTGGAGTACTTTGCTACTCTATGTGGTAGGAATTCTCTGCATTCCCTTTGGACTTGTCAGAGATTCTCCCCTCCTGACTCAGCCTTAACTATACCTAATGGTGCAGAGAATTCTTGGGTATGGCTGCAGGGAATTATAGGAAGCTGTGCTTGACTATAGGGCCCTCTGTCCCTGACCAACACCTGTGGAACTCTGGCAGTTCCTATAGCTGCACCCTTAACACCCACATTTCCACATCAAACCCAATCTGAAAGCACACAGTGTCTCACAAGACATTTCTGTAATACCATAGGTATTAACAGAAACTTGGGAAAAGTTTTATCTAAGGATCTCAGACAGTCTGTGAAACTGTGTCCTCCTCAAGGCAGAACTGTTTAGACAGCTCTTGGCCCAGGGCTCAGGGCAGCTGATAGACCTCTCTACCTCTCTATTAAGCCTGGTATGGTAAACACATGCATAATATATATGTCAGTGTTGACACAGACCTTATATTCCAGCTAGGGCCAGAAACTGTCAGATTTTTTTCATTTAAGAATTGACCTTAGTTGAGTACATAGCATCAGATCCCTCAAAGTCACAGCCCATAAAACATAACTACCACTACCAAGTGGCTGCAAAAGCATTTGATCAAGGCTGAGTGAGGTTGATGAGAAGGAGCATAATAGAGATGTATCCTTTGCAGGTGAAAAGGTGTCTGGATCAGCATTATCATGCAAGAGGTGTTGCCAGTGCTCTTTATCAAGTCATTTGCAATTTTAGAGATGCCCAGTTTGCACTAAGGCATAATGAGCCACATGAGATTTTAGCATTGTTGGCCCAGTTTTAAAAGCGGTTAACTGACTTGTTAATGTAGTGTGGGTTCCTAGCACCACATTAGGTCTATCAGTCTAATTAGGTTGCAAGCCCAGTGGGCACAGACTGTGAGTGCTTTACTAAGTTTTTCTGTAAGACCCAGTGCATTTTGTGTCTCAATAAATGTGTTTAGCACTAAATCTCACAAAGCAATACTCAAATCACCACTTAAATATTATAAAAATAAAATCGGGGGGGGCACTCCTGGAGATAATTGCAATATCCAGAATATTTACACATTTTATACACATTTTATATTATTTTGTTAAAATCGTGTAAGGTTGTTCAAAAAATAATAAAAAAATATAAAATGAAAAAAAAGATCGTATGATTTATGGAACTAACACTTTGGCTCAATTTGAAAATTGGCATGTCATTTTATGGAGGAATTTTTGGAGCCATTGTATTTTTTCCCAAATCAGTGAAGGGAAAAAACTGTTAGCGGGCATGTACATTATATAGATGTTACAATATTTGGTTCTTATAGGATTTTATAATGTTAAATTTCTATAAAGAAAGTTCTAAAAGCTACATTATATTATTCCTTCTCAAGACAGCCTGAGGAGGCAGCACTTCTTCAATGGACTAATCTGATGTTAACACTGGTCTATGCAGGCATTGCTGCTATGCTTCACTGATAGCTAAATTTTCTCCTTTGAATACTTTTTTTATTAGTTCAGCATGTTCTTACATATTGACGGGATTCATTGCTGCACATTCATATATGCATATGTAATGATAATTGAACTCAATCCTTATTCAGTATCTCCCCCCACTGTGGCCACTCCTCAGGTTCTTTCTCCAGTGTAATGCCCCCTTTTACATATATAAATGTCCATATGCATGTATATTAATTTTTGAATTTTCAAGATTTAAATGCCTGCATGAATTATTTGGCTTTTCTGAGAAGTCAAGTGTACCATACAGAATTGATACCCCCTGTCCCTCCCTCTCTCTTCTCCCTGCCCTCTTCCCTCCCACCCCTCATAGGTGTAGTTCCCACAGATTATGTGTTATTTAGAATTTGGTGTGTCTGGTAAATAAACTTGTCTTACTTTAACCCTATCATTGGTTTTACTCTAGCTTATGCAAATGAGAGAAAACATTCGACCCTTAAGTTTCTGAGTTTGGTTTATTTCACTCAGCATAATTTTTTCCATTGCATCCATTTACCTGAAAAAGCAATGATACCAGTTTTTTCTAATTGCTGAGTAGAACTCCATTGTAATTTTGAATCCATTCATCCAGTGAGGGGCATCTGGGTTGATTCCATAATTTAGCTATATTAAATTGAGCTGCTATAAACATTGATGTAGCTGTGTCTCTGTATTATGCTGATTCTAGGTTTTCTGGGAAAATACCCAGCAGTGGGATAGCAGGGTCATATGGTAGTTCCATCCCTAAATTTTTGAGGAGTCTCCATGCTGCTTTCCAGACTGGCTGTACCTGTCTGTAGTCCTACCAACAGTGCACAAATCTTCCTTTCTCCCCAAAACCCCTCCAGCATCTGTTATTGTTTGTGTTCTTCATCTTTGCTATTCTGACTGGAGTGAAGTGAAATCATAATGTTGCTTTGATTTGCCTTTCTCTGATTGCTAGTAATGTAGAACACTTTCTCATATATTTACTGGCATTTTGAATTTCTTCTTTTGAGAAATTTCAGTTTAGTTCCACATCCCATTTGTTGATTGGATTGTGTGTGGTTTTGATATTAAGTGTTTTGAGTTCTTTGTATATTCTGGATATTACCCCTTGTCAGAGTTGTAGCAGGTCATAATTTTCTCCCATTCTGTAGGTTCTTTCTTGATGCTCTTGACTAATTCCTTAGCTGTGCAGAGGCTTCTTAATTTAATGGCATTTCACTAATTGATTTTTGGCTTTAATTGTTTTTATACCGGAATCTTGTTAAGGAAGTGGGTGCCTACACCAATATGATGGAGTATTGATCCTATGATAGCTAACTTTTAAAACTTTATTAGAATGAACCTTATTTCAATTATCCATGGCTATTTATACTACATAGGGCCTCAAAGTTAAAATAGTCCTCAAGAGAATTTTTCCAAGCAAAAGCCCATATCATGTTATCGCATCTACAGGACTCATGGAGGCACATCCAGGTCTTTTCCATTTTTGTTTTACATCACAAGGCTGGCATATCTTAAGGAGTCTACAAAATATGAATGAATAAATATATATCTGTGCAAAATCTCATAGCAATAGGGGACATTCAATCATGAGTACATGAGGCAGCACCCTGGGGAAATAAAGGACAAGAAGTCAGGGTATGCTGAATGGTGATGTAGAGAACTGGCAATGTCTTCAAGAGGAAACCCACTCAAGATTGAAAGATCCATATAGGCAAATATTCATCTACAAATCATATAAGTGCGTCTTGATTTGGTCACTGAAACTTTAATTTCTTTGAGAATACCTAGTTGGTTCCATACAGTCCATAAGACTCCTATAATACCTAAAAAAGAGAAAAAAAGCTCATCATCTTATAAACATTTTATACTATCAGAGATGCCTAGAGTTGAGAAGAGTCTTACAGGTCATCAATCCAAGCTTCTACCAAAATAAGAGGTCTCTCCATATCCCCAAAATCATTCAAACTGAACCTTTCCACTGACAAGAATGTTGCACTTTGTAATATGCATTATTATATATGTGCACACAGTTCAAACAGATCTATCTTAGGGCTAAGAGTGGGTCTGAAGGAAAGAACTATGCACCTGGGATATGAAGTGAGATGTAATAGAATAAAATTACAAAATTAGGAAAAAGGTCTATAACCATATAAAATGGAAAACTTCATGTTTCAATAACCAAAATGAAAGAGACCAAATTAACGCAAATATTAAGGAAATTTTAATTTCAAAGATAGCATCTTCTGGCCTTTATCAGAAATGGCTAATTGCACCCATTCCTCACTCCTAAAACCACTTTTCCTCTCTTTTTTTCTGAAAACCAATTTTTCAGTATTTCCTTTTTTTTTTTTTTTTTTTTGGTAAGGATATTTAAAGATGAAAACACAAAATGAGTATTCTCTTTCTCAGCTTCCTTTGTATCTAAATGTGGCCATGTAATTGGGTTCTATTTGAGGGTATAAGGAGATCCTTCTGGTTTGCATTCTTACGTGAAGAGGTTTATTTGCGTCTTCTGCCCTCTTGGCCCTTCCAGTTGGTTAAGGTGAGAGCATGATGGTGACCATCTTCCATGTGGATGAGAGCAACAAGCTGGAAATGCACAACAGCAGGATGAAAGGAACATCGGCTTTGGCCTGGACAGCTTATACTAGGCCTATTACAAAAGACAGAATGAAACTTGCAACCTGTTAAGTTCCTTTTATTTTAGAGTCTTAATACACAGGTTTAGAGGTAAATAAACTGCAAAAATATCAGGAACAGATTAATATCATTGTAAGTTGGTTTAGCCAATATAAAACTTATCTATCTTACAATAGTACAATACCTTCTCTTCAAAAGCAAATAAAATATCTTAACATATTGCATTAGAACATAAAAAACCTCCTTCAACTGCAAAAGCAAAAATTTGTAGAGATGGTTTTCTTTGTTCAAGAAAACAATAATCAAAAAGGAAAATAGATAATGTTGAAAAATACATTTGACTACTAGGCAATTTTTAAAATATATCTCTTGGGTCTAAGAAGAGATTAAAGTTATAATTACAGATTATTTAAAAAACAATGATAAGAAGTTTTTATTAAAACTTCTGACATATGCTCCCAGCACTGTGATTATGTTCTTTCAGTGTCACTTTCTATTTTTAGAACCAGTATTCACTGAAGAAAACTGATTTCAGGTTTGCATTAGGAAATGTAAATATGAATTGGGAACATTTGTCATGCAGAAAGCAAGAAAGCTCTCAGAGTATGTAGGGCTCATATTAGAATGTGTCCACAATAAATGTGAAAAGGTTTGCAATACGTGAAAATGGGCATTTTGAACAGAATAATATCTGTTCTAAATAGAAACACACTGAATACATTTAAATTCATGAGTTCATAAGAATAAGTACCTCTCCTACTCCTTCCACCTCCCACAAAAATCCTTGGGTACCTGTGAAGGTACTAACAACCCAATATTTTGAAAATTATAAAGAAATGAATCATTCACTGTATAGGCACTAAACCTTGGAATAACCAAATAACTGATGAGAGGAAGTTTCTCTTTATGGAAATTTTGGGGCTAATAAGTGAAGAAGGACAGATAAAAGTGCAGATCACCATTCTGGAACTTTTAATGTAAAGCTAATGTAAACAATCTAAGCAAGGATTATCAATTGTAGCTAATATGACAAAAAGACAATTAGCATTATGTATCTTGATGGAAATACACATGGAAATTAGATCTGATTAGCTTTCTCCACATAAGGACCAATTTATAGAGAAATAAAGGTGAGAGAAAACAAGGTAAATGATGCCAAAGGAAGATAATCATCAAAATCCAGAGAAAAGGAATCTTTTTCTAATAGAATAAATTGTCATATTTCTTAAATACAAAGAGGGATGGAAGGCAGAGGAGAGGGGAAGGAATAAGTAGAGTAAGAGAGAGAGAATAAATACTTAAAGGACATACCCAGTTATGGAAGAATATTTATCTTTTAAAAGAAGGAAAAACACTGTGTCTAAGATTGACTGGAAAATAATCCAAGAAGTAGTAGAGCACTTGCCTGAAACATGCAAGGCACTGGGTTTGATACTGGGTGGAGTAGGGGAGGGTGGGCGTAGAAACTGAAGGTTGAAAACCTAGCTGGAGAGCTATAAATGAAAGAGGATCAGCTACCAATTGATATAGTTACAGCTGGGGAATAAAACATGAAAATTCTTTAGGATGTTTTCTTTCTGAATATGTCTAAATTTTTCTAAAACTAAAAGCTAAAAAATTAATTATTACATTATTAAAATACTCCAAGAAAAAGTATTTATTGGAGAAAGCATTTTAGTCATAGATGTCTTCATCATTAAACAAATCTTCCAGCTCAAGAACTTAAAAAAGAATAACAAACTCAAGGAACATGAAGTAAATTACAGCAGATGTTAAGAATGATGTCTTGCATGCCAAATACTCTTCAGTACAGCCATTGATTCCTAATTTCCTCTTTAACTTATATGAAGGAAATATAATAAAGCACGTTTAAAATCCAGCTTCATAAGTCCGGAATTCCACTCCTTGTTCTTAACAAGCTGTGGAACTTCTTATGGTTCCTGGCATTACAAAATCAATGGCGGTGATGGGAGTGACTTCTTTCAAACCAAGCTCAGACTCCTGACCTGTTCTGGGACCTCATAGCTACTGTCCTAGACTGTTGATCATCAGACTAGAATTCTCACTAGTGATCCAAGTGGTAATCCATAGCAGGACCACCACAAATCACTATCCACACCTGGACTTCTTCAAGAAGCAGTTTCCCACTCATCCCATATATAGTGGACTGCGGCCCTCTCTGGTGCAGATTGCTGTCTACCCCCATCTCCACCTGTCCCAGCCTTCTTTCCCAGGTTCCCTTTACTACTTTTATACAGAGTATAAATATCTTGAAGGCAAGATTTTATGATAATATTTTAATCAAAATAAGGTTCCTGAATCAAAACAACAGAGATGGTAGATGCTTCCATTTATAAGAAATGCCAATATTTAGCTAATTAAGTTTCTTAAAATGAAAGTCACTTATAACATTCTCTGTAAGTAGACAGTAATTATTTGGTCACAAATTTTCAAGATATATAATTACTTATTTTTCTTTAAAATATTCCCCTAAAATTAGAATTGGCAGTAGTTCATGTATGCATTATTTTATGTGTCTATGTATTATCTGTTTAATTAATTGTGCAAGATTCTATTTCTGGAAATATTGAAAAAATACTTTGTATCACTGAGACTGAATTTCTTTATAAAGTTGAAATAGCCAAATCTCATACATATGGGTTAAGCAAGATAACAACATAAATTTTCAACATGTTCTTGACACATGATGTATTTCCCTGTATGGTTTAGAATTCTCCTAACAAATATATTTAAATTCGTAATACAAATTTCTTATGAATTGTATATTGCTGTGCTATTACGTTAGCAATATAGTATAGAGATATTTTGGACAATAAGTCTTCTGTGCTTTAATTAATGACATTATTTCTACTCATCATTTAAAAATTTTTTTGAGAAAAACCTTTGTAATGAAATACAATTTGTTTTCTCAATGACAAAGAAATTACACACTATGCATTTAGTAGAACTAAGTGTCATGCAAAAAAATTAAAATGACATTATTAATGGCAGGTTATTCATGGGTTATTGACTATCCTGATTTAATTACACACATTTTCTAAAATTTTAGAACTATAAAAACATTACAGGGCATCCAGTACAATCCTGATCAACTCATCTTCTGTGCCTGGCAGGGTTGTTCTTCTTTTGCAGAGGAATATCAATTTCAATAAATCAAAAAAATAAGTGCATTCTTTTTAATCATTTAGGGAATGTATATTTTATGGAAGTTCTGAACATTGAGGGGAAAACCTTTTTCTTTCTATATTCTTTTATTTCTATTAATAGAATGGGTTGAGGGTGGTGGATGGGGCCGAAGAGCTGATCAAAGATATAATATGTGATTCATTATAAAGTCTAATCTAGTATTTCTTATGTCATTGAGAGTACCAAACACAGAAAGTACATAAAAGCATTTATTTTCCAAAAAATATGAGAAAAATAAACCTATGGGAGTGCAGGTTTTTATTGCTTGGTTGTCTAATCAATCTCATTTTCTACTGATTCATGTTGTTATCTTCAGGAAATATGGAAGGTTGAAATCTTGCCCAAATGTATGAAGACATTTGGTGTGATGTGATTTCCTACTTAACTCTCATTCTGACCTTGTCTCACCTCCACCCTCCAATAGGCACATTGTCCTATTGGAGACCCTTAATCACACCAAGCTTACTCCTGCCTCAAAACTGACACTTGCTGGAGAAGTTTGCCCCACATACCCACATGTTTGCTTTTTCACTTGTAGTCTCTGCTCACATGATGCTTCCTGATCAGAGGCCTATGTAATCACACTGTCTCTATCCCCATACTCTTCATTATTTATATGCATGACATTTACCCCTACCTAAATACTACATAATTATGTTTGTTGTCCACCTTTCCCAGCTAGGATATGTTACAATAGAAGATGAAATTTTTTTGTTCATTTTTCTATTCTCAGAATCCAGAATTTTGTTTTATGCAACTTGTCTTAAAAATATTTGTTGGCTAAATAATAGTATCACATGTTTGACATTCCATTATATAATTTATTATAACTTGCTTGCACTGTGTATGCAGTACATATGTGTGCTTTTGTTCCATATGCATATAATATAATGTGTTTTCCTTACAGCAACCACTGATGCCTAACACTACACCTGAATATGTTACCTGTGTTCACACAACAGCTCTGAGATGAGAGTTATTTTATAGATACAAAAACAAGACCAGAATAATTGAATCTGTAGACCCTGGCTACCATTCACCCTTCTCATTCCTGACCCCCAAATTGTAGGGCTTTCCTATTACTTTACACTTGAATTAGATTTTCTAACATTTAGTCCAACCTATACTATTTGTTGAAAATTTCATCATATTAAGTATCAAGTTAATTAAATGTGAGTATCATATTTATACCTTTGAACCTTAGGTCTACAGAAATTGTACTGAATTAACTACTTGACAAGGACTATTTTCTCATTTGCCTTTGTTTTCTTCTCTATTCATTAATGAAAACACGCATTCACTAATGAAAACACACTTACATTTCCATGAGATAATGGAGTTTCTTAAACTATTGGGCATGAAAGACTCGGAAAACATACTACGTCAGCTCAGTGAGATTTTGCAATTTCTGATTTGAGCAGTTATTTTGGCAGAAACTATGGCTTAATGAAATATACAAAACTGAACTCAAATATGATATTCATCAATTAAATTTTTTCAATAAGTCAAGCTTTACCATTTTTTCAGACTTATTTTTATGTCACTCGTTTTCTATTAATTTCTGCACCACATAACCACAACCATTCCTGCAGGCCTTTATATTTCTAATTCTTGCAGACTTATCATTGGCTGGAACAAACTGGTGAAAAACAATGTGGACATTGGCCTCCCCAGGTCCCACCTGTGATTTCTGCATGTGTCTCCCTCATTCGGAGGTTCTGATGATAAAACTCAGGGGCAACGTGAAGAGCTGGACTCTTGAAAGTGGTTGGACTCTTTACAGGACCTTTTCCTCACTGCTGCCCATGTTCCTGTCCGTCATGGTTCATGGCTGCACCAACTTGAAATGAATTTTATGCATATGTGTTTTATTCATGAAGTAGACTTCTAAAAAGTTATGTACAAATCAAATAAAGGCAAATTTAATTACATTGACTCACATTGGACAAGTTCTTTTATCTGCGTTTCTGATTGATTTGTAATTGGCCGTCCTTCACAACACCTTTACCATTTCTCTGCTCTTCAAGATTCTCTGCCAATTAGTTACTGAACTGTCAGCATTTAAATTCATCAGGATCTTGCTGTTTAAAAGATGCCCGTAACGAATGTTTCAGTCATAAGAGAAAATCATATTTGGATATATTAAGTTTTCTGAACTGCAAGGGTCATGTATCATTAAATTTCAGAAGAGTTTTAGTATTGTCAAATTATAAATAAAGCATAAAATATGTGTTAATGATTCAAAACACAACACATATTGAAACATAGTAATTCATTAAAATGTAAAACAAAGGTATCTAGTATTTTTAACCAATGCAAGAATTATAATCTCTGCATTCAGATTTTTCAGGAATGGGGTCTTGAGGTTTCTAAATAAGATAGTGATTCATAAATGCAAACATTTACACACTTTTTCGTTTAGTAATTTTTGTTCTTCATCCGTATGGTACATATTTCTTGTTTGCAAAGTACTATGGTAAGTGCCATGAGAGGCCAAGAAACATAGATGCTTTTTTCTTGCAAAAACTCTGAATTTCAACAGAAGAAATAGAACCAATACACAAATAAAACGTGGTGAGAGGAATAAGAGAAACTTACACTGGAGTTTCTCTAGTAACCTGTCACTTCATGCACAGAAGGGCCTGACTCTTCTTATGTCCCTTGGCAGATGGGGCTGATAGTAGTACAGTGGACAACTAGAACTGGAGCTGAATCCATAGGGGGACAGAGCTGATTCTGGCTTATAGCTGGGACCATGGTCAACAAGTTCCACTGAGATTTCTCCACCTCCTATCCAGATCCCAAAGCTCCAACAAAAGCATTTTTATCTGTGGATGGCTGCTCAATTTTTTTTTCTATGTGGTTGTGGTTGGGAGGATACAAGTTGGGACCTCTTATTTCATTATCTTGCTGGTGTCCCCCTCAGGACGACAGTATCTTGAACTCTGGTTTTATTTCATGTTTATTATCATGTTTATTATTACCATTTTATGGTAGTCTGTGCCCCGGGAAGCAGCTTGAGCTCCCTGTAGGCTGAGTGCGCTGGAGTGTCACTCTGTCTCTTAGTAGCCCTGTGATCCCAGGCAAAGAGCCTTAACCTCATGACACCTCTGTGTTTGTACATTGTATCCTAGAACTTTAACAACTGAAGAGGAAAATCCATGAAAGCTATTTAGCGGGACAGTGCAATGAATGGCTTTTGGGGGCTGGGGCAAGGGGCCGGATGAGGAAATGTTGGCCAAAGGATATGACATATCAGTTAGAGGGAAGGAGTTCAGAAGTGCTATTGTAAATATGATTTTATATATATATATATATATATATATATAATAGTGCACTATATATTGCACTATAGTGCATGCAAATTATTATATATATATATATAAGCAAAAGAAAGAGATTAATACTGTGGTAATGGATATGCTAATTAGCTTGATTTAATCATTTCAAAATATATACATACATATGTTAAAAATCATTTTGTACAACATAAATATACACAATTATTCTTTTTGAGTGAAATAATTGAAATTAAACCTAAGAAAAAAGAAGTGCCTAATGCATATTACATAACCCCACAGAATCAGCTGTTATTTTATCCTGTCAGGCGTATTAGTCTTCCACAACTATAGTGACAATGTACCCAAAGTTAGTGACTTAAAACAACAGAAAGGTATGTCTCACAGTTCTGGAACCCACAGGTGGGAAATCAAAGTGTTGGGAAGGAGAGCCATGCTTTCGCTGGTGGTTCCAGGGAAGAATCCTTCCCCTCATGCAGCTGCAGGAGGAGCAATATTTGGCTTTCCTTGTCTTGTAGATGTGTCACTCTTGCACCTGGCTGTCTGTCTCCTCCCTGTTTGTTTTTACATCATCTTCTTTCTGTGAGTGTGTCTGCCTCTGTGTCCAAAGTTCTTTTTATGACACAAGTTATACTGGATTAGAGCCCACTCTAATGTCCTCTTTTTACATAACTCTTTTTGAATTCTATTTACAGATTGATCACATTCTGAGGCATGAGGGGTTAGGACTTTGATGCTTCTTTTGGGTAATACAATCCACCTGATAACACCTAGCTACTTTTGAAACTAGCTCTTAAAAGAGCCAAATCAACCAACTCAAATTTCAAATCACCAACCCAGAAGAGCTGTGTAAAAATGCTCATTTCTGTGAACCGTCCCTTCTATGTCCTACTTTTCTTTACCTAACTTCCAGAAAGCTACTGGTAGCCTCAATTGAGTTCCCTCTTGGGACTGGTTTAGCTATTTCTTCTGGTCTAATTAGGGGAACCACTTGGTGACCTGCAGCTTCTGTCCCCGGTAGGCCCCCAGTTCTGATTTTCTTGAAATTTTCTTGCATCAGTTCCTGCCTCTGATGATATGACTGCTTCCCTTGCAGGCTAACCTTGTCCTCGTTTTGCCTACATTAACCCTCTATTAACATAAATAGTAGTAATAATAATTCATATTTATTGAAAGTTCTTGAGAGTTAAACCAAATATGCCATAGGCATTGCCTCATTTAATCCTCAGAACACTCCTGTATGGTACTTTGGCCACTTTGCAGATGAGAAAACTGAGGTTCGGAGATGTTCAGTTGTCCCACATAGCACAGCTAGGAAAAGGCAGTGCTGGAAGGTAAGCATGTTTAAATAGAAAGGTATGTTCTTAACTACTGTCTCTTCTGAAAGAATGCATAATGCAGTTGGGGAATAAGTCCATAAAAGCAATATTATAGAAAGTGAAATGTTGGGAGTAGGAGAGATAAGCATGGGAAACACTATGGCCTTCAGGAAGGGCCCTCATCCCCAAGGGACTTATCTGAGGTGCTTAAAACATTATAGCTCATAAAGCACTTGTAAAGGTGTTGTGGACAGAGACAGGCGAGAGGAGGGATCCAGAAGTGTTTGTGCAACATACAGGAGTCTGAAATCTTAAAGATGATAGGGAGTGGGGAAGAGAAGAGGAGGAGAAAGAAGCATTAACTACACTTGTTTAGCAGGAAGGAACCTCATTTGTTCACATTTTGAAATTCATTCTGAAAACAACTTGGAAAGATTGCAAGGATACACATTAGGAGAGCGGGCATGCATCTGACTCCATCGCCTGATATAGGTAAGAAATAATGACACTTGAATGAAGACGGTGGCAGAGGAGGAATATAGAGGAGGGAGAAGGTTTCAGGGAGCAGGTGTAATCATTGCCTTAGGAACTTTCTGAGCATGTAAAAGAGGAAAAAACAAGAAAATGACTGCCAGGCTTCTAGTCTAGTGCCTCACGAACAGTGGTGCTGTTCACACAATTTATGGACAAAAGGGGAAACTTAGTGTGGGGAAGGTGGAAGGCAATGTGGCTTTGATTTTGTATGTGCTGAGGTCATGTTCTGGGGTGATGACCGTTAGGCAGCTGGAAGTACAAGCCTAGAGTTCAGGGGATTGCTGCAGACACCTCAGAACTGATTTTACCCCTGCCTCTTCTCTTCCCCAGTCCTCTGCAGCCTATTCTCTGCATAATAATTTCAGTCTTATCACTGCCCTTCTTCTTCTTTTAAAAAAAGAGAGAAAAACACTGAGAGAGAGAAAGAGAATCAATTTTTATTGAGTTTTTCACATGGCTTTCGCTGCTCTGACACTTAGTTGTGCATGTGGGTGCTGGGGGTTGAACCTGTGTACTTGCACATGCTGGGCAAGCACTGTAATCGCTGAGCCACCACTCCAGCCCCACTGCCTTGGCTTCTGAACAGTGGCTTTCCACCTTAAAGTAAAAACCCAAGTCTTGACAATGACCTACAAGGCCAGAAATAATTTGTTTCCCTGAGTCCCTGGCTGACCTTACCTCCTCCTACTCTCCCTCTCCACTTTAGCCACCCCAGACTCTCCATTCTTTTCCAAGCCAGAGGAGTTCCTCCTTCAGGGCTACACTTGATATTTCCTCATGCCTGGAACATTCTTCCCTCCAAATATACCTATGGCGAGTTTTCTCGCTTCCTCTATATTTTTACACAAAGGCATCTTTCTCAGTGGGACCTTCCTCGACTCTTGTATCTAAAACTTCAAATCTAAAACTTCAGTCCTCACTGGGCATTTCAAATCTCCCTTCTCAGCTTTATCTTGTTTCTTAGTGCTTATCTCCGTGTAACCTATACTAAATTTTACTCACAAATCTTGTTTTTCTGCTCAAATGCAAGCTCCACAGGGGCTGGGATCTTGTCTGCTTTTCTCATTGCTCTCTCTATCCTCAGTGTCTAGATGCAAGTACATGGTAAGCAGGCAGTAGGGCTTGAGAATCAATGAATGAATGGAAAATCCTGATCATAGGTGCAGATTTCATTCATTCATTCATTCATTCATTCATTCAGCACTTAGGTCTTAATTATGTGTTAGACTTTGTTCTGGATTCCAGGAAATAGCAAAATAGATCACATCTACCATCACAGAGCTTAATTCCTAGCGGAGGAGAGCAAAAATAAACAGATAGCTCTGAATGTATCAGTGGCCAGATAATAACACATCCATAGAGGAAAATCAAGTGAGTTAAGGAAGGTGGATTTCAGAATCATGAACAGAAGATGCAGTTCCAGGCAAAAGCCAGGAAACATGTGGAGTCTGTGATATTAGGAAGCGTCTACATTTAATGGTTAAACGGGGAAGAGAAGTCCATAAGGAAGTCTACAGAAGGAGAGAAAAGCTAGGAGAAAGCAGTATCATGGAAGTTGAGGAAGTGAGGAATCTCAAGAAGGAAGGCAGAATCAAGGATGAAAAACCTCTAACTCACAGAGTTCCAGAACCATGAGGATGCAAAAGTGCTTGTTAGACTTCAACATTTAGGCTAATTTACAAAGATTGCTTTCAGTGGAGGAGTGAGATCAGAATCCAGATTATCATGAGCTAAAAAGAGAACAGGATATGAGGATGTCAGTACAGTGGATAAGATCCTGTTTTCCCAAGAAGCTCTGCTTCAAAATAAATAAGTAAAAATAAAAATAAGCAAAGTTAAAACAAATTAAAAAAAGGAATTGAGACAATTGCTAGAGTAACTTATGAAAACTGCATCAGAACTATTATAGATGCAATCAGAGACTTGAAGATAGCTCTCTCGTGTGCATTCTCTCTCTCTCTCTCTCTGATGTGTACAAACACACACACACACACACAAGCACACACACACATACCCCACCTCACAATAGACCATTAGATAGTAATCAATTTTCAAAACAAAATGAAATTCCCAGAAGCTTACATATTTATCAACATTTGGACCAGGATATTGATGAGCAGTCTACAGTTGAGTTTGTCCATAGTTTTAATGAAAACATATGTGAGTCATAAAGTACGTATCAATAATGAGAATAATAGTAGCAGCCAATATAGAATGAGAACCTATTTGGGGTCAAGCACTATGCCAAGTACTTTAAATTCACTTTTCTTCATTTTTAAAATGGAGAAACTGAGTCTCAAAGATTTCAAAGGTTACAAGGCTTATAAGAGCAGAGCTGAGGTTCAAATCCCAACCTATTTAATTCCCAACATTATGATTCAACTATACCAAACTATCTAAGCTCTTCAATGCTAATCAATCTGTGGATAAATTCCAAATGTATGAGAGGCCAAAATTTCAAAAATAAAACCACATGGAGTAACTTCTTGTATAACCTGGCAGTGAGAAAACTTTACTGCAGTCCAAATTGAGAAAAGTAGGGAAAAGACTGAAGAATTTATTTGAGTACATAAAAATTAAATAACTTCAAATTTTATATTTGTTATGTGTAGGGAGATAATAAACCTACCATACACCAAGTTCTGAAAAATACAAAATTACCAACAACCTTATGCAAAATAGGCTAGATACATGAATGAGAAAAGATATGCAAAGTATTAGCAATTCATTGCCACGTAGCAAAGTACCCCCAGATTTAGCAGCTAAGAACATTGAATATTTCTCATCTCATAGTTCTGCACAGGTGTCAGTGTGGCTTAGCTGAGTTTTTGGCTTCAGATCAAACCCCAGGCTGTAGTCAACGTGTTCTGAGCAAGGAAAAAATAATCTGTCTCCAGGTGTCATATAACTCTAACACAAAATTTGGAGGAAAACTATAATCACTAACATTCAAACAAGAGAACTCACTATTGAGTTGATGACATAATTACATGGAGGGGGAACTATTTAAAATAACTAAAACAAATGGAATTATCTCTATATTCCTGATGGGAAATTCTTTAAAAACAAACAAAACTGTCCCAACCTTGGAGAAAACATACAATGAAAACATTTAGCTCTTTGCAGTGATGGGCAATCAATTGTATTTATTTTTTCACTTAACATTCACTTTTCTAACACTTAGTTGTGCATGTGATGCTGGGGTTTGAACCCAAATCCACATGCATGCCAGAAAATCACTTCTATCACAGAGCCGTGGCTCCAGTCCTATTGCTTGTTTTTTAAAAAGCATTTATTTAGAGATATATAGTTAATGCTCTTTGGCTGAAACAACTGGATAGAAATTTGCTTCCGAATAATCTGGAAGGAATGAAAGGGAAGAATACAGAAGGGTTTATCTTCTTTAATTATGCTTTTGAAATTTTCTTTAATTTAAAAAACCTGAGTGGTGGGTCCAGAAGTTTCTAGAAATATAATTTCTGTACTCTTCTGAATGATTGAAATGTTAAATAATAATACAAAAATGTTGGATGAATAAAATACTACCTCCATGTAAGAGATGTATAATGTGCAAGAGCTATTGTTTTTTTAATCACATCCTGCAAGTAACTAGCATCGCTCTACAACTCAATTTATTCATACTTTTATATTAAGAAGTTCATTTTCAATTGATATTCAGGGCAATTGTTGAATTATCTTATTCCTTTGGAACCTCCATTTCTGTATTTCTCAGATGGGAAAAAATGAAAATTGATAATTAATACAATTTGTTTTTCTGTACTTCAAGTTCTCTGTAAAAATCATTATTAAAGTTCAGTGATTTTTGAAATGCATTAAAATATGCAAAATATTTTAACATATTAAAATATGATTTTTGGAACAAACATGTTTGATATATATAATTATTTTATACATAACCCATCTTGCTAATAATTACTTTGCTTTTGCTTTTTGTTTGTAAAACCAAAAATCTCTTTTTACTCTATATTTGAGTTGTTTTTACCTTTCTCATTGAAAACAGGACAGGAGCATAATAGAGTGCTGATTTTTACTGATGAGTTCTAGTTGTAGCTTTTCACATGGAAAACCTCGTGAGATTAATTTTCTGCTTTGTCTTTCCCATGCCTTGCTGAATTGATGTGCCCCGTGATCAGTACAGCCCCAGCATGTGGCACTGGATCAGTCGGTGGATTTGGCACAACTTGAAATGCTCTGATATAGAATTCTTTATACAGGGGCCATATTCATAAAGTATTTTAGCTTCTAAAGGAGAAAAAGAAAAGTGTTTCTGTCCTTGCAATTTTTCCTAAAATGAAGGGAAGAAAGGTGGTTATGGGGGCTAGACAGTGCCAAGAGAGGAGGACACATTTCCTAGAGACAGGATCTTAAGATTTGCCTTGTGATTTCAAGATTTTGCTTTGCTCTCATGGGATTTTAGGTTACCAAGTTGAGAAGCCCAGGTCAACTCTCATGTATATATGAAGTACACACATAAGTGTGCACACACACACACACACACACACACACTTTTTTATTGAGAAATTTATTTGTTGTACAATCATACAAGTTTTTAAGAAAATAATATAAAATGTATATAGATTCTGAGGATTAGATTTACTCCCAAGAGTGCCCCTCCCAATTACCCACCCTTATCCCTCCCTTCCCCTTCCCACAACATCTCTAAAAAAGTATTAGGACGGGGCTGGAGCGGTGGCTCAGC
>PVKS010024289.1:7188-31370 GCA_004027875.1 Aplodontia rufa
CATAAAGCTGCCAATTTGTGTATTCTCTTTTTACTCCTTGATTATTCAATCTAGAAATTTGTCAGTTTTATTGGACTTTAAATAATGGATCTTTGTATCTTGAATAAAATCATTGATTTTTCTCCCTGATTTTCTATATTCTATTCAACTAATATTTTCTCTGACCTTTGTAATTTTCTTTTTCTTTCTTTCTTTTTTTCTTTTTTTTTTGCTTTCTTTGGTTTAATTTGGTCTCTTTTTTTCTTACCTCTTTTGTTAGAAGCTTCAATTACTGATTGAGATCATTTTTTCTAATATAAGAATTTTTCAATACAAATTTCCTCTCATGCATTGTAAGTATATACAAAAAATTAGTGTATGCATTATCTCATTCCATTAGAACTAATTTCTAATTTCCCTTAATCCATAAACTGTTTAGAAATTAGTTGTTTAGTGTCCAATGATGTAGCATTTTTCTAGATTATCTTTTTGGTATTATTTTCTAACTTAATTACTTATTGATAAAAATATGCTTTTTAATAATTTTGATAATTCAAATCTGAGGAGGCATGTTTTATCCCTAAACATACAGTGTGTCTTGGTGAAAATTCCATGAGTACTTGAATACAGTTTCAGGAACAATCTTATATAAATATAAGTTTACCTTATTGATAGCAGTGTTCCTATCTTCATTATATTTGAATTTATCTTTCTCCCATTTGATCTTTCAGTTCTTGCTTAATATGCTTTGAGATTCTATTATTAGGTGCATATTCCTTTATATCTATCATATCTTCCAAATGAAATGATTCTTTTAAATATTTTTATTTTATTTCCTAAATGACAAGCTTTTCTCAAAGGCTACATGTTTGATACCAGTGTAGCCACTCGAGCCCTCTGATATTTTTGTTTGCATAATATATCTTTTATTACTCTTTTATCATCAAACTGTATGTTTGTTTTTAAAGTGAGTATTTTTAGGGTGTTGTTATGGATTGAATGTTTGTGTTTCCCAAAAATTCATATATAGAAATCCTAGTCTGAGGATTAGGATGAGGGCTTTGGAAAGTTATTAGGTCAAGAACGTGGGCCTTCATCGATGAGAGTAACCTCACTGTAAGAGGAGACAGGAGCTTGTTAACCTCCTCTTCTCTGTCATTTGAGTGTGTGATAAGAAGACAAATATCTGCAAAACAGAAAGCAGTCCCTCGGTGACATTGAATCTTCTGGCACCATGGTATTGGACTTGGAGCTTCAGAAATGGGATCGTTAGGTGTTTGTTATTTGAGCCACTCAAACTGGAAATCTGTTATTGCAACATGAGTTGATGAGACAGGTGAATATATTTTTGGCTTCCATTTTTTAAAAGAATTTATTCTAGCAGCCTCTCCCTTTTGATTGGGATATTTAATCTCCTTAAATTTGCAATCATTAGTAAAATTGGCAGATTTAGACACACTGTTTCTATGTCTTTCTTATTTGTTCTATAAAGTTCCTCCCCTTGATGTCCCTTTATTTCCTCCTTTATGTTGAACAGATATTTTTGTAGCTTGTTTTACAGCTCTCTTGCTTTTATAGCTCTTTCTTTGAATCAATTATAAAAATTTCCCCAGTTACCATCTGTAAGTTGTCAAAATCTATTTAGATTCAATATTGAATTACTACATATATTAACATAGAAACTGCAAAATATAGTTCCATTTAACCCACTATGCTTCTTGATATCAAATGCCATATGTTGCCTATAAAAGACCAATTTATTATTGTCATTTTTACTTTGTGCTAGTAAAAATTAAAAGAAAACTATTCATGACTATATTTACACTTAGATATAGATACCCATGTTCATATGTAGGTAGATATATAAGTAATTATACTTATATATATAATTACTATAATTATAGTGCTTTTCAGAAATATTAAGATTATATTAATATTCAGAAATATTAAGATTTCATTAAAATTTTAGACATTGATCATATATATGGAAACACATATTTTCCTTTTACTTTCAGAAACATTCAAAGATACTTTTGTAAAAGCACAGTAGTGCTCATCCATGGGTATTTCTATACAACTGTACAATTTCTGAATATTTCCAGTTCATTAGTGAAAATATTGAGAGGTTGTACCAAGGTTTAGAGTTGGAACAAGGGGTTTTTAAATAACAAAATGGTGGTCCGTGTTGAAAACAATGTAGTGTTATTAAAGAATTATTGAGCAAAAACTCTACCATGGATCACCAATGTTCTGCTGATAAAGTTTTACAAACCAACTTTCCAGGAAAACAAGCAAACAAACTTGATTTGTCACATTGGTTGGTTTCTGTGGGATAAATAGTCTCATCAGGATTGAAACCAAACTTTATCACTGAACATAGAGCTGCAGAGATCATGGTAGCACAATGTGAGAGTTTACCCATCATATTCATATAATAGTTTACCCATCATATCTCTGACTCAAGAGCAGAGATAATACTAAGATGTAGTCAAATAGTCAAAAAGGTATGAGTTTTGACTACTTACTACTATCATTTCTTTTTTTCTTTTATTTAATTTTATTTTTTCATCATTTCTAATAAAATTCATTTTATTGTAAACAGGCACCTAATATTGTTTAGTTTTTAATAATGCCTATGCTTAAACACTGCCTCACAAAATTTCTGGAAAATGAAAATTAAAGCTGAAACATGTCTTTATTTTCTTGTATGGCGATGCTATTTATACTTTTGTCCCATCAGGTGAATGGTTTTTCTGTCAAGCAGACATCTGAATACTAGCCCATTCTCATGTGGGACACATTGCTGGATTCTGAGGTCCCCCGTCACTATCAGCACTGTAGCTGGGAACCTGTGCTATTCGCTGAGAGGACCCATGATGCTTCTGGCTGTTTTCTCTTGTTTGTTTGTTTTCACTTTTGCCTCCATCTGTACTCCAATGACACACATTGTATGGATTTCTGCCAGAGTTACTCTGACCCAGAGACAGGCCTTTTGGTTAAACTAATTTAAACATGACTTAAACTCAGTTACTCTGTTAAAAGGAAAATAGTACCCTGTTATGTTACAGTGAACTCTAGAAATGGAGGCTGCTCCTAAAAAATGTCTGCCTACCACTCTGTAATGGTCACCGGGGATAGAGGTGCACATTCCTGTCCATACCAAATATCTAGAAAAGGGGTGAGAAGCTGGTTTTCCCTCATGTAGCAGTCTTACTCTGTGAGTCCCTCCCACTCCCCCTTCCTTTCTTGATGGTGACATAAGGCCTATGTATTCTTCTGCCCAAAGGAAGAAAGGATCAGTGCGCAACATTCTCTCCCAGTCTGAAATATTTCCCCCCAGAAACTCTTGCTCATACATTTTCACACTGAAGTGCCAGGCTGGTCTTCTATATGGTAGAGGTGGTGATAAGAAGTGCACTTAAGAAATTCTTTGGGCTGCCTCATAGCAATTTCTGCATCTACAGTTTAGAGATCCTCTTTAGAATGTAAGTGTCTTTGGTACCAGTTGATTTCAGTTTGGGGACCTCAACAAAAACATCCAGATAACAGGAACAGGTTTGTTTTGGCTTCTGTTTCATTTTTTTAATGGGCATTTTAGGATATAGTGAGTGGATGAAAAAGATTGCTTTAAGTAGTCACAGGCCTGGAAATATCTAGCTATTAATAATATTATTTGGGCTGCAGGAAGAAATCTTCAAATTGATTACACAGTAAATCATATGGATTCAGCAACACTAATGGTAAAGTTTTATTGAGTGTTTACTGTACATCAGGCATTTTTCTAAACAGATTAAGTGAATATACTTTTTAAATCAAGAGCAATAATTATTGAGTCAGAAGTATAAGAGGGAATGAGGCATTTGTCATTGATTTACATAAGAAGAAATTGATCTAAGTAGGAATAACATTCTCCAAAGGCACTCGAAGGACCTTGTGGAAATTAGTGAAAAATAACCAGAAGGAAGATCTCCTAATGGCCATGTCTTATATCGGATCAGCTCAGGACTTCTGTAATCACCCAATAATTTTGTCTGTGTAAAAGGATTCCAATAGACATACATTTTCCTAGAAATAACACCAGTATTTTATTTGGTTTTACTTTTTTCTTATGGGATCTCCATTTCTAGCTTGGGCCATTTGTTTCAAGAAAACACAACACCCCTCTTAATTGCAATATATTGTCACCCAAAATTAGAGTGGATCAATTTGAGAGCACGTCTCTTAGAATAAAGGGCATGTGACTAAAGCTGGGTTCAACTGTAAGACTTTTATGGAAACTACTGGGAAATGGCATTTATCTTTCTTCTGCAGATGCAGCTGTGCTGGTGAAAGTTGCCAGGAAAGCTTCTGCTAGTTACCTTATCAAAGATGAGTTTGCCTAAATGTGAAGTTCAAAATGAAAAAAAAAAAACAATTTTAAGGAGTTGATACATAGAGATCAAGTCCCAGCAATACTGGCAGACCTTTTGGTTCTATTCACATCCAGCCATAGATCTATTGAGTGATTTTCTTTTTCATTTCTGTAAACAGTTTTGGCTCAAATCGCTTTAAAGAAAGATTGTCCCATTTTTAATTTTAAAAGTTGTTAAGATTCAGCTCATAGTTTTTTGCTTTCAAATTACCTTTATAGAATGTATAAATAGCTCATTGTCTTCGTCCGGTCACTCACTCTGTGTCATTGCTTGGACATATCAAACTAAATATTACACAATTTTAAAAGCAAACCCAGTGTTCTTCATTTCCTTCATGAATTAAATTTCTTGAAAAACTTAATAAAAACTTAATAAAATGTGCACAGAAAGAGAACCAGAGCTAAAATGTTTCTGGTTCTATTTGTCACTTTTGTCTTTGGACAGTACATCATTTCATAGTTTAAAATATAATCTTAATGTATCTGTACAACATTAAACATTTGGATGGACACTGAAAGTTTCCACATCTGGTTGGAAAGCAAGAGGCAAACCAACTTGTCTGGATAATACCAAATAACCAGATGTTTGACCAATTTTTTTGTTTACTGAAGGAAAGCAGATTGTGCTCTATAAATGACAATGACAGGAGCCTGGTAGAGTACTGTCCTAGAGTCTTTGGGTAGTTAAGTGTAATAGTATCACTGTGCTCTATGGTTCTTGGATTATTTTTATTTCTTAAAAAATTACCACACATTTTAATTGGTGCATTATTGTTGTACATAATGATGGGATTTGTTGTTACATATTTATGCATATACACCATATAACAAAATAATTTGGCCAATATTACTTTCTAGCACTTCCCTCCTCCTACCCAGTCTTCCACTCCTTGGTTTCTTTCCTCTACTGATCTCCATTTGATGTTCATGACATCTGCTCCCACCTTCCTTTTCCTTTTCACTCTCTTGCTTCCACATGTAAGAGAAAGCATACAACTCAAGATCTTCTGAATTTTACTTATTTTGCTTAATATGATATTATCCAGTTCCATTCATTTACTAACAAATGCCATACTTTCATTTTTCTTTATGGCAGAGTAAAGCTCCATTACATGTATATATCGCATTTTCTTGATCCATTCATCTATTGATGGACATCTAGGCAGGTTCCATAGTTTGACTATTGTGAATTGTGCTGTCATAAATATGTGTATGCATGTATCATTGTAGTAAGATGACCAATTCTTCAGGATAAACAAGGAGTGGTACAGCTGGTCATATAGTGGTTCTACATGTAAAGTTCCATGAATAGTTTAAAAGTGTTCCTTTCTCTCCACATTCTCTCCAGTATTTATTATAATTTGTATTTTTGATGAATACCACTGTGATTGGTGTGAGATGGCATATCAGTGTAGTTTTGATTTGCCTTTTCTTAATTGCTGATAATGTTGGACATTTTCTCATATATTTGTAGTTCTTTTTGGGGGGAAGTATCTAATTCAATTTCCCATTTTTAATTGCATCATTTGATTTTTGGTGTAAAGTGTTTGGAGTTCTTTATATGTTCTAGATATTACTCTTCTGTTGGAAGAGTAACCAGCAAAGATTTTTTCCCATTCTGTAGGTTCTTTCTTCACATTCCTAGTTGTTTCTTTTGTTGTATGGAGTTTTTTAATTTGATGCTATTTCATTTATTAACTCTTGACATTGTTTCCTGAGCTTTAGGCCTGTTGAGAAAGTCATTGCCTGTGCCTATGTGATGAAATGTTGACCCTAGGTTTTCTTCTAGGAGCTGCACAGTTTCTGGTCTAATTTCTATATCACTGATCCATCTTGAGTTGAATTTTGTGCAGGATAAGAGATAAGGATCTAGTTTCATTCTTCTACATATGGATTATAGTTGTCCCAGCACCATTTCTTTAAAATGTTGTCATCTTTGTCAAGGATGAGATGACTGTAGGTGTGTGAGTTTGACCCTTTATCTTCTATTTTGTACCATTGGCCTATGTGTCTATTTTTATTCCAGTAACATGCAGTTATTTTTGTTATTATAGTTCTGTAGTATAATTTTAAGGAAGGCACTGTGATACCTCCAGCATTGCTTTGGTGGCTTAGAATTGCTTTGGCTATTCTGGGTCTTGTATTCTTCCAAATGAAATTTATTGATTTTTTTCCTCATTCTGAGAAGAATGTCAATGGTATTTGGATGGGGATTGCACTGAATCAGTATAATGCTTTTGGTGGTATGGCTATTTTAACAATATTAATTCTGACTTTCAATGAACATGGGAATTCTTTCCATCTTCTGAGGTCACCTATAATTTCTTTCTTCAGGGTTCAATAGTTTTAATTTTAGAGGTCTTTTGCCTCCTTGGTTAGATTTATTGCTATGTTTTATTGTTGTTGTTGTTTTATTTTTGTTTTGTTTTGCTTTTGAGGTTACTGTGAATGGAAGTGTTTTCCTGCACTCTCCGTCAGTAGCTTCACTGTTGGTGTATAGGATAGTTATTGATTTTTATGAGTTGATTGTGTAACCTGTTACTTTGCCAAATTTAGCTCTAGCAATATTTTTTTATCTTCTAGCTAATTGGTCATATCTGCAAAAGTGAACTGTGATAATTTGATTTCTTCCTTTCCTATTTTTATCCCTTTTATTTCCTTCTCTTGCCTAATTGTTGTAGAAAAAATTTTAGCACTATATTAAATAGGAGTAGTAAGAGAGGACATCCTTGTCTTGTCCAATATTTTAAAGAAAATCCTTTCAATTTTGCTCCATTTACTGTGAGGGTAACTTTGGGTTTTTCATACATTACCTTTGTGATGTTGAGTTAGGTTCCTTCTATCCTTAGTTTCTTCATCTCTGTCTCTATTGAGATGACTAAGTGATTATCATCCTTAATTTTATTTATATGATGAATTATATTTATTGAATTGTATGTATTAAACCATCCTTACACTTCTGGAATAAAACCTAGTTGGTTGTGGTGTACAATATTCTTAATACGTTGTTGAACACAATTTGCTGATATTTTATTAAGTATTTTTTGCATCTAAGTTCAACAGATATATTATATTGGTTTGCAGTTTTCTTTCTTTGATGTATCCTTATCTGGTTTTGCTATGTGTGTGATTCTGGCCTCACAAAATAACTTTGGAAATGTTCCATCCCTTTGTTTCATGGAATAATTTGAAAAGTATTGACATTAGTTCTTCTTTAAACGTTTGCTAGAATTCAGCTGAGAATCCATCTGATCCTGGGCTTTTCTTTGTTGAAAGAATTTTATTACTGTTTGTATCTCGTTTCAATTTGTTGGTCTGTTCAGGTTTTCTATGTCCTCTTGATTCAATTTTGGAAGATTATATCTGTTTAGAAATGTAGCCACTTCTTCTAGGTTTTCCAATTTATTGGAGTATAAGTCTTCAAAATAGTCCCTAGTGATCTGCTAGATTTCTGAGATGTCTATGGAGATTTCTCCTCTTCTATCTCTAATTTTGTTAATTTAGGTTTTCTGTCTTCTTTCTTTTTGCTAGTTTGGCTAAGGGCTTATAAGTCTTTTCTTTTCAAAGAATCAATTTTTTATTTCATTGACCCTTTGTATTATTTTTAATTCTTGATTTCATTGATTTTTGTTCTGATCATAAGTATTTCCTTCCTTCTACTAGTTTTGGAATCGGTTTGTTCTTCTCTTTCAAGGGCCTTGAGATGCATCATTAGGTTGTTTATTTGGGATACTTCTGAATTTCTTATTCATAGCTGTAAAATTTCTTCTTCAATCTTTCTTCATATGTCCCAAAGGCTCTGGTATGTTGTATCACTATTCTCATTTACCTCTAACAATTTTTTAAAAATTCTCTCTTGATTGTTTCTACCACACATTCATTATAAAAAGGGTATGTTCAATCTCCACATTTTTATGTATTTTCTGTAAAGTTCTGTCAGGTTGATATCTAATTGCATCCCATTGTGATTTGATAAGATGTAAGGAATTATGTTAATTTTTTTTGTATTTTCTAAGAGTTGTTTTGTAGTCTAAAACATGGTCTATTTTGGAGAAAGCTCCATGGGCCACTGAAAAGAAAGTGCATTCAACTGCTATTGGTTGAAATGTTTTATAGATGTTTGTTAAGTCCATTTGATTTATAATATTTTTCATGTCCACAGGGTCTTTACTGAATTTATGTCTGGATGACCTATCTAATGTTGAGAGAGGGGTGTTGAAATCACCCAGTATTATTGTACTGGATTCTAACTGAGGCTTCAATTTGAGTAATGTTTCTTTTATATATTTAGTTGAAACTATGATTGGGGAATGTTTATTGATGTTACATCTTTTTTTTGTGGATTATTCCTTTACTAATATGAGGTGATCTTCTTTGTCTCCTCTTTTTAATTTTGGTTTGAAGTCTGCTTTATCAGATATGAGAGTAGCTTCTCCTGTTATTTTTGGTACTCCATTTCCACAATATATCAATTTCAATCCTTTCTCTTTCAGCCCATGGCTATCTTTGACTATAAGCTGTGTCTCTTGCAAAAAAAAAATTATATAGTTGGTCTTATTTCTTAATTCATTCTGCAGGCCTACATCTTTAATTGGAGAGTTGAAATCATTTACATTCAATGTTATTAGAGATAAACATTTTTTAATTCCTGCCATTTTGATTTATTTATCATGTTTAATTTGGTCCTGTTTCTCATTAGCTTAACTACTCTTCAAATGAGATTTGTTCATTTGTGAGCTCTAGTGTTTGTATTTTTCTTCTGTGTTTAGTATTTCTTTAAGGAAGTTTTGTAGTGCCAGTTTAGTAGTCATGAGTTCTAGTTTCTGTTATCTTGGAAGTTTTTTATTTATTTTTAAATTTTGAAGGAAAGCTTTGCTTCATATAACAGTTTGTGTTGACAGTTATTTTCTTTCAGGACTTGGAACACATCATTCCAAGCCCTCTTGGCTCTTAGGGTTTATGCTGAAAACTCCGAAGTTATTCTGATTAAATTGCTTCTAAATGTGACCTGACATTTTTCTCTTGAAATTTTTAAAATTTCATCTTTGTTCTGTATGTTAGGCATTTTAATTTGTCATTGAAAGTTTCTTTTTTGATCTTATCTATGTGTGATTTTGAATGTCTTCTGTATATGGATATCCATCTAATATCCATCTAATTCTTAAGAATTGGAAATCTTTCTTTCCATGAACAAGTTATAAATTTTCTTATCTTGCATCTCACACCCCTCCTCACATCCAATGATTCTTAAATTTTGTCTCTCAATATTGTCCCAGAGTTCTTATATATTCTTATTATGATTACTTTTTTATAATGCTGTCTGAATGTACAAGGATGATCACTTTATTTTACCACTCTGAGATTCTGTCTTCAGTACAGACTCTGCATTAGAAAGATTTTCAACTGAACATTTTATTTGAGTTATTGTGTCTTTCATTTCCAAGATTTCTGTTTGGTTCTTTATCAATATTCTATCCCCTTATTGAATTTTTTATTCATGTCCTATACTGACATCCTTAATTACTTCAGTTACTTTTCTATGTTCTCCTGGAATTAATTCATCATTTTTATAATGATTTTTAAAAATTCTTTAACTTATATTTCTTTCATTTTAGTATCTTCAGGGTCATTTGTTTGTGAATTATGAAATTTAGGAGTGTCATATTGCCTTTGTTTTTCATATTTCTTTTATTCCTGTGTTGAGTTTTATGCATGTTTTGGAAGAGATTTCTCTTCTTCTCTTTTCTGTGGGTATTTTTACGGCACAGTCTTCATTTTTCCAAAGTGACCTAGAGTGATGTTTGATGTTTTTTTCTGGGCCAATAGATGTCTGTAGGTTGGACCTGGGGGCCCACCTATATCCATTTACACTTGGGATCTGGTTGTTAGTTTGGGGTTTTGTCTCGTCTATTCCTTATATTGAAGTATATCTGAGGTTCCTGTTGGGGCCTGTTTGAGTAACGTCAGAAGGCACTCAGGACACAACTGGTAGGACTCCGTCCAGAGCAGCCCTGCTCAGGACCAACCAGGGGAGGTTCCCTGCCTGTAGCAACATAACTTACATTCTGGTAGGTTCATATTTGCAATTGTGAGCCTGGATCCAAAAGGTAGAGCAACAGGAGGACCCAGGCAGAAACAGCATCTGGAAGAAGGTAATCATCAAAGAGTTGGTGGCTTATCTGACTTTTTGACTTGCAAGGAATAACCACCTGGAGAACTGCCTACATTCTTCTCAGGAAATCTCAATTCAGAGATACAGAAGATGCTCTTCAAAAATGAAGAATCAAACAAGGAGAGGTTCACCTCAAACCCAAAACTCCCCTAAAAAGGTTGCCATGGATAGGGGTTCAGATGAAAACCTTGAAAATATTATCAATGATCTGACTACTAAAAGGAACAATGAGCTAAAAGAAGATATAATGAAGGGACTAAGTGAGAAAACTCAAGAGATGAAAAATTCTATTATCAAAGAAATAGACATACTCAGAAAGGAAGTGACAGAGCTAAAATCTGCAGTCAATGACATGATAGGAACCATGGATGAATTTAATAATAGACTAACTTTTATAGAAAACAAAACCTCAGCTCTTGAAGAAAGAACTTCTGACAATGAGGACATGCTGTGCAATCTAGAGAACATGGATGACAAAAAAGAAAACAACCTCACAGAAGATGAACAGAATTTTAAAATTTTCTGGGATGAAATAAGAAAAAAACAAACTAAGAGTAATTGGGATATAGGAAAAAATCAAAACACAAATGAATGGGATAAGGAACATTCTCAAAGAAATTGCTAAAGAAAATTTGGCCATATAAAAATAGAGTCAGACATGCTCATCCAGGAAGCTTATAGGACACCCAATAAGCCTAATCAAATGAGAAGTTCAACAAGACACATCACATTCAAAATGTACAACAGGAAAATCAAGGAAAGAATATTGAAAGTGTCAAGGGAGAAATGCCAAATCACATTCAGAGGAAAACCAATAAGAATCACATCTGATTTTTCAGTTCAGACTCTGGAAGTGAGAAAGTCATGGAAGGAGATTTTTCAACACCTGAATGAATACAACATGCAACCAAGAATACTATACCCAGCAAAACTCGGCTTCAAATTTGAGGGGGAAATGAGAACTTTTCATGTAAGAAAATATTTGCAGCATTTTGGAACTGAAAGCTGGCATTACAAAGAATCCTCAAGGAAAATTCCAGATAGAAGAATGAGCTAACATTCCTCAAAACCCACGGAGGAAATCCAGTAAAGGTGCAGGCTATCAACAGACAACTAAGACACCACAGAATTTACTAATAAAGCACAATGAATATGAACCACAACCACATAACTATTCTAACACTGAATGTGTATGGTCTCAATGCACCAATCAAAAGACACAGACTAGCAGATTGGATCTGAAAACAAAATCCAAAATACGCTGCTTACAGGAAATTCACCTTACAGCCAATTACACCCACAGATTAAAGGTGAAAGGATGGGAAAAAAATCTAACAGGCTTATGGCCCAAGAAAGCAAACTGGAGTTGCAATTCTTATATCCAACAATGTGGATTTCAAACATAAATTAATCAAAAGAGATCAAGAAGGCCACTACAGTCTAGAAAAGGGAACAATACAACAGGAGAAAATAACCATAGTAAATATATACTCTCCAAAAACCAATTCCCACTATGTGGAAAAATTACTCCAAGATATAAAATCACTGTGAACCTCAATAAAATAAGATGGGGAGACTTTAACACTCTTCTATCACCAATAGACAGATCATCAAAGCAAAAAAACAATAAAGAGATCTCCAGCCTAAATAACTCTTTAAATCAAATGAACTTTACAGACATCTATAGAATATTAAACCCCTAAATGGCTGAAAATACCTTTTTCTCAACAGCACATGGATCCCTCTCCAAAATAGATCATATTCTAGTTCACAGAGGAATTATCATCAGATATAAAAAGTAGATATTATTCCATGCATCCTATCATACCATAACACCATGACCCTAGCAATTAACAGCAAATATTATAACAAAAAATACATATATACATAGAGATTGAATAATACCCTATTAAATGAAGAATGGATCCAAGAAGACATGAGAGCAGAAATGAAAAAAAATTCTTGGAAGAATGAGAATGAAGACACAATGTATCAAAACCTCTAGGACAGCATGAAAGCATTCTTAAGAGGAAAATTTATTGCACTGAGTGTCCATGTTAAGAATCAGGAGAGATCCCTAACAAATAAGCTTATGCTCCAACTCAAATCTCTACCAAAGGAAGAACAGTCTAATCCCAAAACCAGCAGAAGACAGGAAATAATTAAGATCAATGCTGAAATCAATGAAATTGAGAACAACAACAACAACAACAAACAATAAAAGAATTAATGAAAAAAAGAGCTGGTTCTTTGAAAAATTAAATAAAATTGAGAATCGTAGCTAATCTAACTAAAAGGAAACAATCAAACCAAATCAACAAAATCACCAACTGACCCCTTGACATCCAACAGATTATCAGAATGTATTTTGAAAAACTATACTCCTCTAAATCAGATAATCTGGATGACATGGATGCATTTTTAGACACATAAAACACCCAAATTCACACAGGATGAAATCAAAATTCTAAAGAGCCCAACAAGAGGCACTGAACTCCATATAGCAATTAAAAGTCTTCCAATGAAGAAAAGCCCAGGACCTGATGGAGTCTCTGTGGAGCTTTACCACACTTTTGAAGAAGAGCTAACACCTCTCCTTATTAAACTATTCCAAGAAATTGAAAAATAGGAACTCTCCCAAACACTTTTTATGAAACAACCATGACTCTGATACTAAAACCCAACAAAGACACATCAAAAAAAGAAAACTACAGACCAATTCACTCATGAACATCTATGCAAAAATCCTTAATAAGGTTCTTGCAAACTGCATTCAAAAACACATCAACAAAATAATTCATCATGATTAAGTGGGCTTCATTCCAGGTATGCAAGGCTGGTTCAACATAGGCAAATCAATAAATGTGATTCATCACTTAAACAGAATGAAGGGCAAAAGCCATAAGATCATCTCAATAGATGCAGAAAAGGCTGTTGATAAAATCCAGCACCTATTTATTCTCAAAATTCTAGAGAAGATAGGGAGCAAAGGGACTTATCTTAACTTTTAAAGGCCATATATGTCAAGCCCTCAGCTAGTGTAATACTAAATGGAGAAAGGTTGAAAGTATTTCCACTGAACTGGGGAACACGACAAGGCTGCCCACTTTCTCCACTTTTGCTCAATACAGTCATTAAGACCTGGGTTGGAGCAATCAGAAAAGAGGAGGAAATCAAAGGGATAAGAATAGGGAGGGAAGAATAAAACTATCCATTTTTGCTGATGACATGATCCTATATCTGGAAGATCCAAAAAACTCCACCAGAAAACTGCCAGAGCTAATAAACAGATTTGGCAATGTAGCAGGCTACAAGATCAACACCCACAAATTAAAAGCTTTCCCACATGCTAACAATATTAGGACAGAAGAAGACATCAGGAAATTGGTCCCATTCACAATATCCTCCAAAAAAATAAAATACTTGGTAATTAATCTAACAAGAGAAGGAAAATATCTCTACAAGGATAATTATCGAACACTGAAAACAGAAATTGCAGAAGACCTGAGAAGATAGAAAGATGTTCCATGCTCTTGGTTAGGAAAAATTAATATAATTAAAATGGCCATTCTGCCAAAAGCACTGTACAGATTCAATGCAGTCCCCATCATGATTCCAATGTCATTCTTTGTACTTATAGAAAAAGCAATTCTCAAATTCATATGGAACAACAAGAAACCCATAATAGACAAAACATTACTAAGCAAGGAAGATGAAACAAGTGGTTTTGCAATGCCAGATCTAAAATTATATTATAGAGATGTAGTATTAAAAACAGCATGGTATTGGTATCAAAATAGGAATGAAGACCAATGGAGTAGAATAGAAGACTCTGGGGCAAACTCACAAATCTTTAAACATCTGAACTTTGACAAAGGGGGTTAAAATATAACATGGAGGAGAGACAGCCTATTCAACAAATGGAGCTGAACAAATAGAACAGCCACTTGCAGAAAATTGAAATTAGATCTTTATCTCTCACCTTGCACAAAAATCAAATTTAAATGGATCAAGGAATTAGGAATTAAACCAGGCACCATACAACTACTGGAAGAAAAATCAGGACCCACACTCCAGCATATAGGTGTTGGCAACGTCTTCCTGAACAAGACTCCTAAAGTGAAAGAATTACAGTCTAAAATCAATGAGTGGGATGCCATTAAACTAAAAAGTTCCATACAGGCAATGAAATAGTCAAAACAGTCAAGAGACAAACTACAGAATAGGAGAGAATCATGGTCTGTGATCCCTCTGACAGGGAACTAATATCCAAAATATACAGAGAACTCAAAAAACTCAATAACAAAACCACAAAGAATCCAATCAATAAATGGGCCAGAGAGCTAAACAAGCCAATGAATACATGAGAATGTGTTCTAAATCACTGGCAATCAGAGAAATGCAAATCAAAACTACATTAAGATTTCACTTCACTCCAGTCAAACTGGCAAAGATGAAGGATACAAATAATAACAAATCCTGGAGGGGTTGTGGGGAGATAGGAACACTAGCACATTGTTGGTGGAATTGTAGACTGGTCCAGCTGCTCCGGAAAACAGTGTTTCCACTGTTAGGGTTTAATCCACCATATGACCCAGCTATTGCTCTTCTGGGTATTTTCCCAAAGGAGTTAGAATCAGGACATTATAGTGACACAGCAAAATCCATGTTCATAGCAGCTCAATGCACAATAGCTAAATTATGGAAACAACCCAGATGCCCCTCACTAGATGAATGGATCCAAAAACTCTGATATATATATATATATATATATATATATATATATGTGTGTGTGTGTGTGTGTACACACACACACACACACACACACACACACACAGTGGAGTTCTTCTAAGCTATTGGAAACAATGATATTGCATCTATTGAAGGTAAATGGATGGCCTTGGGAGAATTCATGCTGAGCGAAGTTAGCCAAACCCAGAGAGTCAAGGGCCAAATGGTTTCCCTCATTTGTGGAGGCTGGACCTAAACCCAGGCTTGGGAGTAAAGTAGACAAACTCAAGCATTAGATCCATAGAATAAAAAGGCAAAATGTTAATATTTATGAGATACAGTTGCAAGATACTTCTAAGATATTTGAACAAGCTATGCTGCATACCTGTACAAAAACGTAAGTGTTTAATTCGTTGTCAAATACTTTGAAGTATAACAAGGGATATAGGAAGGAAGGGGAAGGGGAAATGTTGGAACTGAGACAAGGCAAGGTATACTCCAAGCAGTTATAAATGTCACTATATATACTGTAGCCGTATATATAAAAATATTCTTCATAGGTATAAGAATTATGACACTGTATTTGGGTTTTTTAGGAACAGTATAGGACCTAGAAGAAAGGCAAGGGATCAGGAGATGGGAAGAGGGAGGTACAGAGCTGTGTGTGGGGGGATATTGAACAAATTGTATTGCTGATTTGTGTTTATCTAGGAATATGTGACAACTAATCCCACCATTATGTAAAACTATAATGCACTAATAAGAAAAATAAATTGAGAAAAAAGCATAGCTGAAGATTGAGTGCCACTAATTAGTATGTGGAGCAAGGAGCTCTGTCTTTTGGTTAAGTTTAGTTCAGCAGCAATTTCTATTCTGAACCTGTAGCGTCCTTATAGTATCCCAGTTCCTTGAAGAATAGGAGAAAATAAACAATAGCAACAACCAATGTAAACAATATACAGCATTTTAAATATTGCCTGATTCCTATGATGACATCTATAATGTTATTTGTCACTCACACATACACACACAAAGAAAACCATAAATTCAAACAGCAAAAACAATAAGTAACCATAAACTAGAACTGGCATCAAAGCAAACAACAGGTGTCAACTACATCATACGCAACAATAACAACTGCAGCAGCATTAATGGTGGGTGCAAGAGTTATATAAACCAATTAGTTCCAAATTATGGTTAGACTACAGTTAAGAGAAAAGTAAATATGATAGGTAAAAAAGAGTTTACAACTTCAAAATGTGAACAGAGAGAATGTAGAAGAGATATAGCAGGTGATAGTTACAAGAAAGAAGAGAAAAAAGGGGTAACAAAGTAAAGGGAATGAGAAAGAGAAACAATAAAATTTCCTGCTACCTGGAAAAGAAAAGAGAAGGAGAAACAAGAGAAAAAAAATGAAAACAACACAAAAGAAAACCAGAGTTTACAAACTCCAAACCATAACCCTCAAAAGATGAGGCAAGAAAGAAAATAACTTCATTGAAAATACTAAAAATGAGAAAAAAGAAGCAAATATATGTATATTAGTATGCACATGAACCAATCAGCACAGCAGAAATACTTAGTAAAAGAGAGAGAGAAAGAGAAAGAGAAAAGGAAAAGGATTTTTTAATGAAAAATGAAGGAGTCATTTCCATTGGGGTTGTCAGAATAGTTGATGAGAAGAGATGGTCACTGTCTATGCCTGACTGTCCTTTCTTCCATTTCTTTTTTTTAATTCAGAAATTTGTTTGTTGAACAATCAAACAAGCTTCTAATGCAAATATATATATATATATAAATTCTGAAAATTAGATTTACCCCAAGAGCCCCCCCCCCAATTACCCACCCTTCCCCACCTCCTTCCCAATATTCTCTACAAATGCCTTAGGTTGTATGACCTTACACCTATCCAGATTTAACACATGATAACAGACCTCCTTTCTCAATGGCCAGCGTCTAGCTCCAGCCTCCACAGGTGAGTGGAGACATTGGACTCTTGGTTCTCTGGGTTATGCTTAAGCAAGGACTTTAACCCTTTCCTCTTTTTGTGTTGCTGTGTTAGCTGCCAGTTGGAGTGGCCTAAAACTGAAGCTGGTTCAAATAAATCTGTTTTCTTTCTAACCAGTGTGTGGTAGGATAGGAGGTAAAGTACTGCCACTTGGAATTCTGTCCACACAGACCTGGTCCTTGCACTCCCAGGGTAAAGCTTATGCAGATCTCTTTGAGGGAAGTTCTGGTGGGTGGAGCTTGGTATAATTGGGCCCCAGGGACTTTGTTGGGTGGTGTCTGTCTGCTCTGGAGAGATTAGATCAACACACCCTAGGGCCATGGCAGTTGCTGATTGCTGTCAGAGGTCTGGATCTCAGGTGTGGGCAGGGGAGCCAATCCTCCATAAGCACAGCCTTCTGGCTTAGTCCCTGAGTATATTCACACCCACTTCTGATTCCCAAACTGCTTCAGCCAGATGTATGAACCACCAGGCTCAAAGCAGGAGTGAGTTGGGCCCCCCTGGCTTCTCTGACTTGAATTTTGTGCCTGTTCAATTCACATTTTACACCCTAGGCCTCACAGTAGGTGCTTGCTGGCATAGTGTGGCAGTGGTTGCTCTGATCTCCCTCTGCCTGGAGATGGCCCTGCCTTCGCTCTCTGTGGCCAGTTGAGAAGTAGCGCTCTTCCAGCATCAATGCATATATGCAGCTTGTGGATCAGCTAAGTTCAGGCTGCTTTTCTGATTTCAGGTTTTTTCATGCTAAATCTCTCCAGAGTGTTTCTCTCTGTGTTCTCCCTCCCTCTGTGTTGAACCAGCACTGCTACAACTGATGCCACTGCTGTCCTGACCAGCTTGGCTCCAATGCTGGCTTTCTTCTCTGTTTACTGTACTCAAATCTCCAAGTCTCCAAAACACTCTGGCTGTCTAACGTTGAGTTTTAGTGAGATCCCTCCTTCACCCATCTTGCTGAGAAGCAGCACTCCTGCTGCATGAATGCCAAGCCATGGGGCAACTAGGAATGCAGTTTTCCTCTAGTCTGCCATTTTGAATCCCCTCCAATTATTTTTCAAAATCATAATAATTTGCTTTATCAAAAATAAATCTTTCTCGTGCATGACAGAAAATTGTATTCTATGCATGTATTAGGGAACCAAAGTTATTACATTATTCAAGAACACAGTAAGGCTGGAGTATATGCAATGCAGAAATTTTTGAAGAAAAGGCCTATGGTTTAGATCCATGCTGGTGACATAGAAAATGGTGTTGGAGAATAAGAAAGAAAAAGAAAGTCTTGCTTTTGTACTTCATGTGGTCATCTGGAGGACAGGTTTTGCACTTCTATGTAGCCCATGAAAATCACTTTCTCCATGATGCTTGGCCACCACAAATTTCCTTAAAACTCCCAATGGAACTGTCCAGTCCCCACGTACCTTTGTGCAATGTGGTGACAAGTCTAGGAAGATATTGCTTCTACCTCTTCCAAGTTAAGTAACCAACGTCTATATGTGGGTCAGGCATTCTTCTCTCAGATGATCTGGCTCATAATTTCAAAAGCTTTCAGTTTTCCCATACTGTACACAGTTCTTTTACTCCTCTGGGTCAAGAGATCTCACATTGCAGAGCACAAGTTTTCTCAGGAGAATGGGGTGAGCTGTTAAATCTAAAAGTGATGGAAAGGGGGGAAATCTAATTCTTTTTTATTTTAATAGAGTGAGAGAGAAAAAAGATAATTAATTTTACTTAGTTTTTTATGTGACTTTTGTTGTTCTGAGACTTAGTTGTGTACCTGGTGCTGGGGTGTGAACCTGTGTCCTCGCACAAGCCAGGCAAACACCCCTGTAACTGCTGAGCCACTGCTCTAGTGGTGGAAATTTATTTCTTTATAAATTTTACCCCTGCATTTATAAAGTTTTAAATTTGAAAAAATTAAAATATTTGTATTTCTGATAAATTAATGATAAAAACTAATATTTATTAACACAATGCCAAGCACCACTACAAAATCTTCATCTCTAGAGTCTGGTTTTACAACTAGACAGTTTGGGAAAAGAATGTTTTCATCAGTTTTCCTTTGACAGATGATGAAAGTAAGGCTGGCATAAGTTGGTAGTTAATTTGTATTTATAAGGTCACACATCATATGTATGTGTTAGAACCTGGCTTTGGACCCACATTCAATGGATTTTTCAATGATATGCTCTGAACCACTGTAGTATTCTCATTGGATCATACTGTTGATGCAAAATGCCCCATGAAGGACATAAGTTCTGGGATTTTAAAGAGTAGTACATGATCTATTAACATTAGAAAATTATTTGTACTATGCCAGGACTTCTGAACTAAAAATATTTGGATAGAGCCCCAGGATACACATATAAACAAATACCTTGGTTGATTCTTGGATGGAGTATTTTAAGAACACTTCATCAGATATTCATCATAGGAATTGTGTTATGTGAGACTTTTTTGTTTGTATTTTTTTTACTCCAACACAAATGATGTTGACACGTGCAATAAATTTCCATACGTACCCAAGGTTCTGTGCACATTTCAGTATACTAACTATAACCCAGTCCGTGTCCCTTCAAATATATTAGATTATCAGTAAAAGGGATTATGAGCTTTCATTTAAAATGTTTATCTATGACAGTGTTTTAAAGGTTTTCTGTAACAAATTACTTGGAGTACTTCCCACAATTGTGTGATATGTTGAGATTGGAAAAATCTGGACTAGTCCAACAACCTGTTGAAGAAATTAAGATGGAGAAAATTTCAGTGATTTACACAAATTCACTTAGGTGAGTTGTGTCAGAGCTGTAATTTAAACTCATAGATGTCTAAAGTATCAGTGTATTCTGACTCTGTCTACCATGTGGTCCATGGTAGATGTCAATAAACATTTATTGAGTGTTATTGAATTTATGTAACTTTTTTTACACTGTTCATGTAATAAATTAATCAAAGAAACAGTAATCAATGTGTGGATGCTCTTGAGCACACATCTGTGAGCTGTGAAATATAATTATTGATGGTCAGGCAATAAAAATGCTAGGTCTCAGATGAATTTTGAAACTGGATTCAGTGACTGATTTGCAGTTGGGATTAGATTTGATGTACCTCTTCTCATGTGGATTCTGATTGATGAAAGGTGAACTCAGATTACTTGTGGCTGAAAATGACTTTAAAACTTGACTATATTGGATAACGCTCAGATTATGATAAAATTCAAATTACTAGTGTAGAAGACATGAAGTAGGGTGTTTATTCAGTTTGGGCTGCCTTAACAAAATACCAGAGCCTGGTGGCTTTAACACATGAATTTATTTATCATACTTCTGAAGGATGGAAAAATCTAAGATTAAGGAGCTGGCAGATCTGGTTTCTAGACAGAGACTAATTCTTGGCTTGAAGTCTGCTGTTTCCTTGTGTCCCCATGCGATAGAAAGAGAAAAGAAGTAAGGCCTTTAATATATCTTCTTAGAAGGATAAGAACCTCATCACAGTGACCCCAATACCATGTTCTCATCTAAACTAATTACTTCCCAGAGGTTTCATCTCCAAATAGTATCACACTGGAGGTTGGGACACAGCATCTCAACATGGCAGCCAGATGAGTGTTACCATTAATTCCATAGCATAGAGGATCATTCCAGAATATTTATACAGCATCCCAGGAAACTACAAGTGATAGATTACAAGTAAGGAGAGTGCAAAGTCACATTTTCCAACTAAAATAAAATATACCAGAAAATAAGATGAAATGAAAATAATTATGCTTTCAAGTTTACATACATTTAATTAACATAATGATTTTTAATAAGAATTGTCATCTACTCAATGCTTATTCATACATTAATCTTTCACATGATTATTTTATTTAAAGTGCAGTATATTATTAAGTAGATACCCACTAAATCTATTATCATTTTATAAATGAAGACATCAGCTCCAAACAATGCAACTGCAATTGACAGGGCTGGGTAATACTAAAACCCACGCTATCACATATTTCCAAACCATAAATTCACAGTGCTATAAAGGAAGGCTCCTTCTACTTCTTTTTATAATTATTTTTTAAAGAGACAGTGAGAGAGAATCAATTTTATTTATTTTTTCATGTGGCTTTCTTTGCTCCAACACTTTGTTGTGTATGTGGTACTGGTATTTGAATCCATGTCCTCATACGTGTCAGGCAAGTGCTGTGATCACTGAGCCACCACTCCAGCCCCAGAAGCCTCTTTCTTTATGCTCACATCTCTTGCTCATATTGATGAGCCACATGGAATGGCTCAGTAAATATTGAATCCAAAAGTAAAATATCTGCAACATATTCTGTTTGTAAGACATTGAGAAGAGATATATAACATAAGAAATTCAGGACGCATCTCAGCCTGTCCCAGAGAGAAGATAAAACATTGAAAAACAGGAGGTATAAATGAAGATGAGAAGAACTTAACTTAAATAATTTGTATTATCTGTCATAAATGAAGATAGTGATGAACTGAATAAAAATAAGTATACTTACCTGGGAACCTGATGAACCATGATTTGAAGAATGAGAATTCTACAGGAAGCCCCATGAGACGTAAGGTACCTGTAGTTTCTCGCTGGCATGCTTGTGTTCCTGGAACCACACCAGCTTATTCACACCTGCTCACCTGTCATATGGCCTCGGGTCTTTATGCCATCTCCCAGGGGTTCAGGATATTTCCACCTCATCAATTTCCCACTAGTACCAGCATTTTCCCCAATGTCTTGCCAGCAGGTCCCTGTATGATTTGTAGTGTCTTCTGTGTTCATTTAAAACATTGTGACATGCCTCACCAAAATTTCCCTGACACTCTTCCTCTGTTAATTTAAAATGTGTATTGTACAACTTTTTATTTTCTTAAAAAAAATAGTGGACTCTATAATCAGGAAGTCAAGGGTCATGGTCCCAGCTATTGTTTTAAAAGGTATTCCCATGAAATCCAGCTCTGTGAAAATACAGAATGGCTTGACACTTACCCTTAGCCCCTGGTATTTTCTGAGTATCCAATTATGTGGACGTTTTAACAATAAGGAGTCAAGGCTTCCTCAAGTCAGATACACTTAAAAATAAATAGAAGCGTGCTCATTCATTCCAATTTCTCTGAAATATCAATAAAACTTTGGGAAATGTACTCAATTTCAAGGTTCAAATTTACAAGTTATTTTCACATAAAGAATACTGGAATGGTAAGGCCCTTGTGATGTACAAAGCTTTTGCACACATGTTCTTATTAAGCTATCACACTCACCTGATTAGATAAACGACACATGTGTTGGAATCCACTTTTCATAGATAAGAATATTGAGGCTGAGGCTCAGAGAGGTAAGGGTTTGTCTTTGTCCCACAGCTCACAAACAGCAGAGCTAAACAATATCTAGTGATTTCCGGCTCAAAGTCACACATTCTTTTCCATTACACCACACGTGTCACTGATCCTTCTGATCTGTTAGGTTTGGGGAGGCAGCGACTCAAGAGACCACATGAGCCAGGAAAGGTGACCGGCTGTGTGGGTAAGTCAATGTCCCTCTCCGAAAGCTCCTCTCCTAAGTTACCAAACACACAGTTCATGTTTATTTGAGCAACAGGGAAAGCTATGTCCTAAGGTAAGTTGTTCAGTATGATTTACTGAGCATGGGGATTTGCTAAAAAGCATCTGCCAAAATCAATCTCACATAAATAGGAAAATGTATTAAAAACCTAACTTCCTGCAGACAAGCTTTGACAAATATCACAGCAATGGGTTTTGGGATGTGAGGGGAACATACATGTCATCGCTTACCCAGGCAGACCTTCTTCTGGCTCCTTAAAATAAAGCTGTGTGAATCATCCATAAGTACAGTTTGTCCTGGTAGCCTCTCGAATTAGCTCACACATTAGAGCTGGCTTCAGAATGCCAGTTCAGTTTGTAAAGGTTCTTGGCCTTCCTATTTCTACCCTCACTTCAAGTCCCCTTCTTTTGGCATGGTCCTGCTTATTTCTCTTACATATCATTATTTCATCAAGTATATGTACTCAATATGATTCCAATTTTGTTTTGTTTGTTGGGCCAGTGAACCTGGGTAACCCAAGGCACACGGCCAAGCATCTGGTAACAATGAAATTGACATTACCATAGCAGAACATCAAGAGTCCCGCAGCAATAAGGTAACATGGGGTACATGTAAGCAGTTCTGAGAAACAGATAGCAGTGTGCTTTCTTCCCTGACAGCTGTGTTCCCTGAGCCGAAGGGACTGGGCCAAAGATCTCCAACAGCATACTTTCAATACATTGGGCCAAGGGAAGAGAGCACTTATCCCTTGCATCTGGTCTGGATTTCAATTTTGATTTGTCATTTCTTCTGAGATTCGTGGAATCACAGAGCCCTAAAAGTTATAAATACAGTGCATCCATCGGGTCACCAATTTGAAAGCAAAAGGCAGGCAACGCTTGTCCAGTGCACCCTCCTGTAGTCATTGAGCTTGGTCTCCATGGTTGGGAGTCTAAGTAGGGGGTGGAAGAATCTGAAAGTTTATTTTTTTTAATCCGAGATATTCATTCTGAGAGCTCTTTTCCTTCATTCAGGTACTTCTATTTTGTAAGTTGCACCTAGCTCATGTTAGTTTCCTAGTTGGTGCCAAAATATATTTGGTGAATATATGAATGCATAAGAGACTCTCAGAATTCTCTCCGTACCCACTGTAAGCCTCGTTTCTTTTCTTAATGTTTTTTTTTTTTTTAAAAAGAGAGAGGGACAGTGAGAGAAACAGAAAAAGAGAGAAACAACTTTATTTAGTTTTTCACATGGCCTTCGTTGCTCCAACACTTAGTTTTGTACGTGGTGCTGGGGTTTGAACCTGGGTCCTCGTGCTTGCCAGGCAAGCACCGAAA
>PVKS010024290.1:0-31248 GCA_004027875.1 Aplodontia rufa
TTGTGTTTTGTCTTTAAAGCTTAAACAGACCTCACATTTTATTCCCCTTATCATGAAAAATTGGATAAACTCTAGATTTTTGTAAGTTTCCTCCTGGGGTTCTAAAAATCAACCATTTGCATTTTGAAGTGTCTTTGAAAGTCTGTGAGCACAACAATAGAAATAGCTGAATTTCTTTGAACCCCCTGTTTACTTTTGTGGCACAGACATCAGAATTGTACCTTTCCCCAGTTCCTTCAGCCCTTGTCCTGAGCTGGATCTGAATTCATGCTTTCAAAATACTCTACCATCTGACAGTATTGATGTCATCTACTTAATTTTCTGTAATGAACTTATGAAAAGTAAGCACTATTCTACTTCGGAAGTTGTAGATTTCATTTCTTCCTCTGCTTCTCCCTTCAACAAAGCTATAGACTCCCAGGAACAAAGCTCTGGGGATTCCACAGTGCTATCTATGTCCACTTGTCACCAAGTATGTTTATTGCTGTGTCTGTGTCAATTTATCTGCAGATATTCAGACAAAAGAAAAAGGCAGGGGTGGTAATAATGGTGAGTACTCAAAAATTAAAACTATTTTAGAAAAATTGTATAGAGACATTTATTATGAAATATTCATAAATTTAAAAACTGGGGAGGGAAATAGATTGGAAAACCTTTTTTTTTTAATTTTTAAATTTTTTCCAGTGCTGATAATTGAGTGCCTTGTGCATACTAGGAAGCCCTATATCACTGAGCCACAGCCACAGCCCAGGAAAACTTTTCAGCGTGACTTTTTAAAATGGCTACTGAAAATATTTTCATTTCATGAAATGACCAGGTATCTATCTGTCATGTGGTTACTATAGAGAAATCAGTGGTGTTCCCCAGAATACATGGTCATGTCCTAATCCCTGTATCTTCTGAGCATCATGTCCTATTACAAAAGATGTGAATGAGTTAAGGACCTTGAGAGCAGTAGCATATCTTCAAATATTCTGATGAATCTTAATGTCATCACACCTTTTTCCTTTCAAGAGCCAAATACGTAAGAAGGGCACAGCCCAGAAGCCAACGTGAAGACTGCAGCAGAGTTTGCAGTAATGCAACCAAGCTGAGGCAGCCATAAGAAGTAGGAGGATTAAGGGACAAATATTCTCCTAAAATCTCTGGAGGCAGTGGGTGACCCTGTGAAAACTTTGATTTTGCCTATTCTGGTGAAGATGATTTGGACTTTGGCCTCTAGGAAAGCAAACGGATTTGTTTCTTTCATTTATTTAATGTCTTTTTCTTTTTTTTTTTAAGTCATCAACTGTGTGATAATCTGTTATGACAGTTACAGGAAACTAATACAGTTATTCAAAATTCAGGAAATGTGCAACAAGACAGAGCCAACAGAACCAAAAACAGTGGCCAGGAGCCTGCAGTGACACTAAGCACTGGAGGCACCTTCCTGAGGAGGAGCAGCCTCACCCCTCCTCCTCCTGTGGACCAGGTGGGTCTTTCTCCATTCACTCACCTCAAAATCTTCACTTCTGATTTTACTGTTCTTCTGATCCTGCCCTTGTTCTCTGGGTCACCTGAGCAGATGGCTGTTTATTTCCTCATTTGTCAGAAATGATGAAAATCCCAACACAAATTTGAAAAGCATTTCTCTAAGGCTGGATCAAAAGATTTTATGGGGTCAGCATTCTTGATGTCTTTTCTTCTTATTTAGAAATGGATGAAATCCATTTCTTTACCTGGGTTCAAATTCCAGTCCTGCTAATTACTCAATATGTGACCTCCAACAATTTAATTAACCTCCAGAGTTGCGGTTTTCTAATCCATAAATCCGAGATGCTATCTACCTCACTGATTAATCATGAGCATTATAGATTATGGCAGCTCAAAGTCAGGCAAATAGCAGTTAGAAAGTGAAGATTTATCATCATCCTCGACATTTTTCCTGGCTTTATTGTTCCTTTGCTCAGGAATAATTAAAGGGCCAGGTCTGAGTGCCCACTTTGCTTAGGTGAAGGGAAATGTCAGGGGATGCCTGGCCAGGAGACGTATTTGTTGCCTTAGTTCATTTCCTTGAATAACTGAAGAATTCTAAGTGGAGGGAAAAATGACCCCTGTCTTCACCTGAGTCCTGGTTTAAGGAGAGGTTAAAAAAAAGTGAAAGAGGGCTGGAGCAGTGGCTCAGCAGTTAGGGCACTTGCTCAGCAAGTGCACTTGCAGTTTGAACACAGGTTCAAACCCCAGCACCCACGTACACAACTAAGTGTCAGAGCAACAGAAACCATGTGAAAAACTCAATAAAAATTGATTTTCTCTGTCTATCTCTCTCTCACTGTTCTTCTCTCTTTTCTTTAAAAAAAAAGTGAAGGAAACCTCTGCAATTAGATTCCATGAGCACAATCTTGCCACTGTATATTTTATTTTCTCATGTGGGTCCTGTGGGGCTGACTTCCTCAATCATCTGAGATACTAGAAAGTAAAAAATAGCCAAAAACATCTCATATAACAAGATTAAATAATATCATATGTCCTCCTTGAAACTTAAATTATCTCTTGGGCATGAAACAACCAACTACTATGCTTTTCCAGAAGTTTATCAAGTTCATTTCCTTTGTTGTATGAAGGCAGGATTTCCATGACTAATGGCCCACAACTCTGGTTGTTGAGTCAAGATTTTCCAGTATCCTTCATGACCCAAATTTCTTATAATCTTATGTCAAGTCTTCCCAAGTATATTTTGAGGGACAGTTAGTATGAGCCTTCTGCTATCTTTCTCTGAATGTATTTCCCTGCAATTCAGCTTATCTGCACAATTTCCATCAGGAGTAGGACTGAGTCACAGAAACACAATTCTGACATTAAAACATCTTCTGGTGCTTCATGCTCTTTGTCATCTGACATCCTGTTCACCAGAATGTCATGCAAACACTTAAACAAACGTGTCTAAAATGAACTCACACATAGAAAGATAATCAGCAATTCAAAGGGAAATAGAAGAATATACCAGACAGAGGGCACAGAGTAACAACTACAATTTTCAAAAAGGTGGATTTCTGCTGATGTGGAGAGGTTGGAGCTAGCCCCATGTGAATGACAATTTTGAAGCAAACCTTAAGAACAGAATTTTAGTAAATAGGGAAGAGTTTTTTGATTCTTACTGAGAGGAATAGTGAAGGCTACGATTTGCAGGTAGGAAGACAAAGAATTTGGCAGCACTGTGAAAGTCAAACTTGGATAGAAAACCATATGAGCTCATGTAGAGTGTATTTAAGCACAAATAAAGTCCCAAAACGACCTTGGCATTTGAAATTTTCTAAGGTTTTAACTCTTTGTCATTCTCACAGAATCATTGGGCATATTCTGTCTTATTTATTTAGGTATTTTACCTGTTCAAATCTCAGTAAATTCTGTCTCACAATATTTCATAAACTCTTTTGCTAAATTTTATCTACTCTTGACTTTTGTTCAATTAATTTAATTTTGTGTCTATCTTGACTTTAACTGGAAAGTTTTATTTTAGTGTACTCCAGTTCAAAAAGTCTAGCTTATCACAAAGGCACCTCTTGAGCAAGTTAGCACCAAATTTGATGGCCTCCTCACCCTCCATCCTTCAGGCCTTTAATTGAGAGCATCATAATCCAAATTTAAAAGTGATATCTTTTTGACCCATCTACCTATTCTACAAATGTGTGACACCAGAGAAATCCAAATGCATTTTCAAATGCACTGAGTTTCTTTTCTCGGAAAAGGATGCACATCAAGTTCTTCCATTGCTGGGCTTACGATCTTCCTGGAGGAGCAATGCCATTCCTCACTGGAGGTATCTTGCCACATAAGAGAATCCCATTGATCAAGCTGCAGTTAGGTTTCCTGCCACTTCAGATCTGAATCCAGCTGTGCACTTGAAGCTCAATGCCTCTTTTCTTCAATTAATCCAGAGGTGCCATGGCCACTTTGCTGTCATATGCAGTCAAGAAGTACTATATACAAAATCATTGCAGTTCTTATAGCTAAAAGGCAGTCTCTGCATGTCACAAAGTGTTATACTGTTCCCAAATGGAATTTCAACCATTGTATTAATTTTCTGATAAGATTCTCAGGGGATAAAAAAGACACAATGGTTTCTTGAGGTAAACCGTTCCCAAATTGTCCATATGAAACCTTTATGTAAACAGATTTAATATTATTTTTCTAATAATAGGCTTCTAATATATAAATATATACATATGATATTTTAGTTCATATTTAGTTATAGTCATAAATTTTCAACTATTTAGTATAAAGTGAAGACACTTTTATTTCTGTCTTTGAAACATTAGATAAAGATTTAAACTTTGTTTTTGAAAACTGAAGTTCTGTTGAATCATGAAGAGCAATTTACTAGGACAAAGTAAAGGTGGTGAATTTTTTCTTGCATAATCACTCTATCTAAACATTTATCCATTTCATTCTAATGGTGGGAAAAAGGATACAGAAAATTTTATTCACGAGGTCTATTCTCTATTTTGTGGCAAAACCATGAAAAATTATGGGAGAAATGATTGAAAATTAATTTAGTGTCTTAAGCCCTCATTTATTCCCAGTCAAGTACAACGGCAGGTTTTGAGAAGTAAAGATGGCTGTAAAATATAAAATTATTTTTAACCTGAATAATTTGACCTGTGTAAATACAGTCTAATTTGCTTAATTTCTATTGCCAGTATTTGACTGGTGATATATCCCTTTCTATGTTCCATATATGTTTAGGGCATATTATATGGGTACCAAATATCTCTTGTGAGGATTTTAGTGTTTGTTCTTTGTCCATGATGGGCGGAAAATAAAGCAAATTATTCACTAAGACAAAAATCACTTTTCGGAAAAGTCAGTGAAATTCTACTATACTCTTTACTGTATTAAAATATTTATTATATGCAGGCAAGATATATAGAAATTCTTTCTTAATGTAAGTGATGACAACCCAAAAGTTATTTGTTTTTATTCTTTATTTTGGTTTAGTTTTCTGTTTTGATTAATTTTTAAGTATCCACCCAAATAAATTAATGATGTATCTCAAATGACTGCTTTGGCAAGAATAAGTTAGTATGCCATTTACGGAATAGAAGAAAAGAGGTTTTATGGCAAGAGGGATGAAAGTAGCAAATATGTTATAGCATCAATATTCAAGGGTGTATAACTGAATAGGCAGCCTCTTAAGATTTTATTTCTGCTCTTATATGACAATTATTCCCATTGTTTTGCGTTTTTTCATTTTAATTTTTTTGAAAAAATATATGAGCTGTGCTTCTTTTTACTTAGTCGTTCCATGATAATAAGAAAGGAAATGCACCAAATATGTCTCTCTATTCCCTTTGCAAATGTCCTTTGTTTGCACTGTGTGATTTCTAGGTTTGCAGGCTATGAAGGTGGATGAATGTGGATAATGCTTATTATGCCTCCACGCTTCACGTTGCTTACCTAACTTGCAAATGTATTGTGAGGATTAATGCCTATTTAAAGTACCTTACTATTGCACTTTCCATTAGAGAGAATGGCTCATACGCATTACAGAAATCACCCAGTGGAAATAAAATTATACATACACTTAGAATCCTCTGAACTTGCAGTAGGCTAAATTTTAATGAGACAAACACTTTCTATAGCTATGCTATGGCATTGCTTAGTGATCAAAAAGGAAAATTGAAATGCCATGAATAGAGGAATTTAAGGGAAAATGTAGGAAGCTTTTCATAATTATGAGTATTAGTCAAGTAACATTTAAAGAACACCAAGTTATCTGCATTTGGATTGTAAAGTCAGTCAACCTTACAAAAACAGAAATATGTATATTTAAAAATCCCTTATAGCTAATTTCCCCAGATAATGCTACTTTCCATTATGAACAGCAAATTTAACAGATCATAAAACTACACTAATAATCAGATATTCTGCCTTTTGGCCCCAAAATTGCCACCTAGTGACTATTAAAAATAAACGAATCTCATATCTAGAAAGCGAATGTCTTGGGCAAAAGCAGCACCAATTTCTGTATATTTGCCACTTGCTATTATGTACACAACAAAATACAGTTTCTCAATTCCCTACTTTGTATTTCTGGAAAAATATTTTCTTTTATTAATATTAATTTATAATACAGTATGACCGTTTTTTTATACAATGAACATTTCAAAACTCCCAAAGCTTTCTGCTTAATTCTGAATAATATGACCCTTCTAACAGATGCTCTCAAATGCACCATGATCTAGAGGGCTAAGTTATGTCAGACAAGCCTTGTCCAGACACTTCTCCAATACCATCTATTTATCTGCATTCATTCTTATTGGCCAGAGATTCAGTCCTAGTACAAGTTGATTAATCTATGATTTAATTTTTTTTAGTTGGACCCAGTCCTGAATCAAGTGAGATAATTGATTTCTTTTCTCAAGATCTCTGGACTAGACTGTAAGACAAAGTAATGGGCTGTATCAGTCTCTCTCTGATGGCTCAAATGTAAGTTTTGAATACATTAGCCCATAGTCCTCATATTTTCTCTCTTGTGCGATAAACTAGATGCAATCAGAGTAAAAGAAGCTCAAATATGCAGCAAGGAAAAGAAAATGGAATGAAAGGGCCTCCTTACAGTTGCTCCTGAGAACAACCTACATTTTTCCCACTTTAATTCTCAACATTTGAGTGTGTAAACCACAAATTCTACACTTAAATGGATCTAATTCTAGCTCTTTTGTTCCTTAAACAAGGGAAGATATTCAAAGGCATTTTTCATCATTTTAAATCATTTGCATGTGAGAATTTTTGTATATTTGTTATTTTACAACCCTCTTCATTTGATTTAGGATTCTAAAAGTATATGTGAATGCAACCAAAACCTGTACAGCAGACAGCTACATTGACAGAGGAAAAATTACATGATTTTTAATGATCTGTCATATTGTCATAAATAGTGCTTCTTGATTAACATTGATTATTACAGCATTAGGAGTGGAAGGACCTTATTTATATAAGTTAAACTTATAAATTGTATTAAATAATGAAGAAACTGAGATCTAGAGAAACTAAGTGACTTCTTCAATATTATTTTGCCACAAAGCTAAGAAGAGAATTGATAATGTATTTCAAATCCCCTGATGCTATTCATAATACTATTATAATTTTGTTTTTTAAAATGGTTCTATCAAATAAATATCAAAATAATAATTTTATATAAACTAATTAATACTTTCTTGATACTATTATTTAGGCTCAGCTGCATAACTGATAAAAATGATGAGTTCTTTGAGAGCCACTTTATCTTATGCCACTTTTTAAAGAAGTGAATACACACGACCCAATGCCAGTGCATAAAGTTTTAGTAGCAAATCATATAATTACAGGACAAATATGTTGAAGCTAGTAAGTCCTCCACATTTCTAAAATGTATACGTCTAAGTAACTGCTGGGTAATCTGGATCCCACACTGCACAGTGATTTCTGACTTTAGAGTAGTGGTAAAAGCTCTAGCCTCCATAGATTGATTGTACTGGACTCAGGTGCTGTATTTGAGGCATGTGGAAATAAGCAGAGGGTAAAACATTAGCTTTCAGAAGGTTAAGAAAGCAGATTGAGACAATGCAAATGTCCCAAGTAGGTGGTAGCTGGACTTTTCAACAAGTAAGAGTCCAAGAGCAAGATGAGCCAAGAGAATCTATAAAAGAGCCTATTTTGGGTGTGGTAAACAGGTTAGTTTAATTAAATAATTGCTGTAGTAAGATATGTAATCTTTGAGTTTACAATGCCTGGTGTTTTGGATCCTGAATCTACTTATATATAACCAGAATCATAGGCATCAAATTGTTTTTTTGTAATGAAACATTGAAGCAGTTGTTAAAGTAAGACTAACAAGTCTGCTTTGTTTTCTGCTATTGTTGTCCATCAGAGAATAGCAACAATGTGTTTATATTAATGGGTGTGTGCCTATGTAGTCTGTTAAAATTGTAACATGATATCCTCACTTTTAGGCAATCCAGGATTGTTGTCTTATATTTCCATGAGTTCTATATTTGTCACTTATTCATAAAACTCATTTGTGTGACTAATTCTTTAAGCTGGATCATAACCGAAAGGAATATAAGAGTTTTGTTCATAACTTTTTGCAATCAAAATGTCTCCAGGAAAAATAGATACAAATGTTTTCCAAAAGTCTACAGAGCTGGGATGGAGCATTTGCTCAGTGGTTATCATGCTTGCCTGGAATGCACAAGTACACAGATTCAAACCCCAGCACCCACATACACAACCAAGTGTCAGAGCAATGACAGCCATTTGAAAAACTCAATAAAAATTGATTCTCTCTGTCTCTCTCAATGTTCTTCTCTCTTAGAAAAAAAAAAAAAAGTCTACATGACCCATGCAAAGCTACCATTGAAAATCACTGCTGCCTTTGTAAAACGGTTGTTTAGATGTTCATTGCCAGTAAGTGGTAAAGGCGCAGTACACCTGATATTACACCTGATGGAAAGTGACAGCTCAGAAGCTGGGCGAGGGTGAGATCAGTGTTGTTCAGAGAAATCCTAAAAAAAATCCTATGTGAAAGATATAGTGAGGCCTGATAGGTGCAAAACAACCAGGAACAGGAAATCCAGGCCATCTGGTACCCTCCAAAAATTGTGAGTATGTGGGAGCCATGCAAAAGATTCTTGTAAGTGGGGCAAGAAGAAAGGTGAACCAGTTCTGATTTCCTTTATTACATAAACTATAATTTATAATCAGGTATTAATGTTCCATAAAAAAGCAGTGACTCATATTCATTCATGTGTGAGTGAGTGTGTGAAGTACTGAAATTCAGTACTCTCCCCTATCACACTACATACTAGCATAGGAACAAGCAAGTTTAATCTGTAAAAGAACAGATAATAAATATTTTCAGTTGGCCATATGCCTTCTGTGAGAACTCTACTCTGCTGGAGGTGGTACCTGACATAAGTCATAGACAATAGATTAATAAATGAGTGTGATCTTGTTCTAATGACTCTTAAACTCAAAACTTCAAATTTTACATGATTTTTATATGTCATGAAATATTATTTTTGACCTAGTGGTTATTTTAGACATTTAAAATTAAAGTACCAGTTTCACCTCATGGAACGTATTTGGTCTATGGTGCACAGTTAGATGATCCTTCTTCTATTGATGTCAAGTTTTAGCTCAAACTCCCTTTTTAACCATGAAACTCTCAATTACAATTCCAGTATCCAAACTCCTCTGAAAATATTAAAGTGAACTCAATGTTCATAACTTCCAAGTTTTATATGTTGAAACCCTATTTTCTAATGTGATGGTATTAGGAAGTGGGGCTTTCGGGTGGTAATTAAGACTGCAGATCATGAGGGGAGACCTATCAAGAGACCTTAGTTCTCTCTCATAGCAGTCAGAGGAGACTGCACCTCTCTGCTGATTGCCCTATAGAGATAAAGCAAGAAGTAAGTTCTGACCCTGCAGAGGACTCTCACTAGAACCTAACCAAGCAGGCACCCTTATTTTGGACTTCAATCATCACAACTATAAGAAATAAATCACTTTTGTACATAAACTACTTAGTCTATGGTTAATTTCTAAATTCGTCCAAACTAAGATAGATGCTGCATAGTCTATGGTAAACCATTACAGTGGTCCAATCTAATATAAAAGCTGATGTGACTGAATTTTTTCTAACTATTTTATACTATGCATCCTGTGTATATTCATATTTTTACTGAAATTCATTTTTTTAAAAAATCTCTAACAATCTCTGGACCACGCAGGTTTGACTAATGTTGGTAATTGGCAGTCCTATACTTCATTCTATCATAGAGATTATAATAACTGTATGCTCAACACTATGCTAAATCTTGGAAAATGTAACATAAAACTTTGGATTTTCAGCATCACATGAAAATTTGGAAACTTGGCCTTTATTATTCTGTAGTAACAATCAGCTATAGCTAAGGAACAGCTATCCATTTGGAAAAAGGCAGGTGACATTATATTTATCATTGTCCACCTCAGTACCAATTTGTAATAGCAGAATTGTTAGATATGTCTCTTTTGTATATGGAGAGAAGGGATCTGTGGATACACTCACTCCCATAATGAAATTATATAACATAAGCCTGTGCTGGAAAGACTAAAGAGAGATTCTCTTGCTGACTTTGAAAAATAAAACTCTCCTGTTATCAGAGAACATGTGGGGACAGAATGAGGTGACCTCCAAGAGCTGCTGGCAACACAGACAATAGCCAGCATGAAGATGGACACCTCACTGTTGCAGCCTCGAGGAACTGAATTCCATGAAAAACAATTGAAAAACAATGTGAGTTTGGATGAGTGGCGATTTCAGCCCACCCACTGCCTTGATTTCAGCCTGGTAAGACTCCTCAGAGTCTTAGCGGGAACCCAGAGAACCCAGCTAACCTGTTTGGAATTGTAAGAAAACCTTGAAAGTATAAATCTTTGATCAAGACAAAGTGTTCCTTTCTTATTCCTTAATGGAAAACCAATATGTGATAACCTGTTCCCAGAACACTTTATGAATTTTTATGAACTATCTGACCTCAAAATGGTAAGACATCTAGACCTCACCAGCACCATTCCTGCAAAGTCTCCAACTTTACAAAAGAGAAACTATGTGTGATCTGAATATTTTTCTCACTTTAAAATTGGTAGCATTTGAGATAGCTAATCTTCCTGTGCTAAACATTAGAAATACTAGAAGAATTTAAAAATCTATTAAGTTACAATTTCTTCATTCTGAGTAAAATTGCTAAATCATTCTCGACCCAGATCTGCCTTACATCCCTACTGATTACCCTTAAATCAACAGAAGACGGAAATGATTGGAAAAGAGAGAAAGAGCTAAGCTTCACCCTCAGTAAGAAAATGAGTGTCTGTTTCCACAGCAAATGAAACAAGAAAGGAGAGCCTACAGAAAAGCAAAAAATCCATGCCAGCTTCTCATCGGATGGGAGATTAATATACAGAATATATAAATGATTTCAAAAACAAACACCAGAAAAATGAATAACCCAATCCATAAAAGGCAAATGATCTAAACAATGCTTCTCAAATGAAGAAATACAAATGGCTAACAGATATTTGAAGAAATACTCTACATCCTTAGCAGTCAATTAAATGTAAATAAAATCTACACTGAGAATTCATATCACTTTAGGCAGAATAGCCATTGTTAAGATTAAAATAACAATAGCTTTTGGCAAGGTTGTGGGACAAAATGCACACTTGCATTTTCTTAATGGAACCACAACCACTTTGAAAAACAGTTTGGAGATACCTCAAAAGACTAGCAATGGAACCACCATGTCACAGGAATTACCCCACTTCTCTGTATTTACCCAAAAGTACTATGATGAGCCTACACTAGTAGAGCATGCGTATCAATTTTCACAGCAGTGCAACTCACAATAGCCAAATTATGCATCCAGACTAGGTGTCCCACAATAGATGAGTGAATAAATAAAATTTGGTATATACATATGAAGGAGTTTTAATAAACCATGAAAAGGAATGAAATTATGACAGTTGCTGGTAAATGGATGGAACTAGATCATTCTATGTTCTGTGAATTAAGTTAGATTCAGAAAGTCAAAGGTCTAATATTTTCTCTCATAAGTGGAAACTAGGGAGAAAGAAAGGAATAAAGAGTGATCTCATGGAAAAATAAAGGAGATCAAAAAAGTAGAGGGAGGTAATCTGGAGGAAAGGAAGAAGGACACTATGGGAAGTTTTAGGGATTAAATCTTCCAAATTATGCTATGTCCACATACACAAATATCACAATGAATTCTGCTTTTGTATATAATTATACTGCATTAATTAAAGTAATAATAATAATGATGATATTAATAATAGAATATCAGTAGAATAGAGAAAAGGGATTCAGGGGAAAGGAGGAGAGGAAAAAATTGAAAGGTAAAGGAAAATGAGATTGATCAAATCGTTATGTTTGTGTATAAATATGGCATATGAATCCCACTATTATGCATAATTTCAATGCACCGATTTAAAAAAGGAAGAACAAAATGTATGCATATGTGCTTCCTCTATACAACTCAGTCCTTCCATTCACAGAAGGATACATAATCCCCATCAGACTTTCTGTCCAAAGACTGTACAATGTTCTATGCCACTCACCATATGAAAACCTGGCCCTGCCTGGATTTCAGACTGCAGCTCTGAAAACTGGTCCTTTCAGTGCCTTGTTCTGTTCATACAGAATAACTCCTTGCTGGCCCCTTCATGGGTGTCTTCTTGCTACACAGCTTTTTCATTTTCCTTTCATACTGAGATGGCTCCTCAGCACTACTGGAATGCTAGAGAAATATCAGAATTACTACACCGCATGTGCTTGTCTCCTGCATGACTGCCCTTAAGGTGACTATAAACACCTCCAGGTTTCAGGGAATGCATTTAGCTTTAGTTCATTAATTTCCATACTTCTGTACTATTTTCTGAAATTAAAAAGTCCATGATTCAGTAAGATATGAATATGAATTATATGGAATATAAAGTATAAATTATGACACAAGATCATATGAAAACAGCAAGAAAACTTTGCACATACCAATTCAACCTATACTAAAAGAAACAAAAGAAGTTTTCACTTAACAGTTTCATTTCTTGCTTATAATGGGCTCTGTGTGCATTAGCAATTCATAAACTTCAACTCACTGTGTTCTTATAACCCAACACATTAGTGGCTATTATTATCTTCATCACACACATGAAAGCACTAAGGAAGAGATTAAGTAGCTTGTTCAAGGGTAGGATGATATAAACTGGCAGTCAAAATTCAAACCTATACATCTCACCACTTCTAAGCCTATTCTTTAAAACACTATGGTTGATTGCCATGTTTCTCCATTTTCTTTTACTTTAATTTTTTAAGACTTTTGTTTTTAAAAGAAAGAGCAAGGGAGAGTGTGAGAAAGAAAGAGAGAATCAATTTTATTTAGTTTTTCATCTGCTTCAATATTTGTTATGTATTTGGTGCTGGGGTTCAAACCCGGGTCCTCACACATGGCAGGCAAGTGTGGTACTACTGAGACACTGCTCCAGCAAGATATTTCCTGATGTTTCTCCATTTTCAACATTCCAAATCAATAAATAATGATATATTCATAATAATGCTCAAATTGGTAGTATTATTATACTCTTAAAGCCATATGTATTTAAAGTAATCCATTTTAAAGGTATTTTGTTCAATTTATTCATGTTTCCTTGCCAAAGAAGGTGATAAGAAGATACTAATGTATGTTTTTATCATAAAGCACCTAAGTACTTTCTATGAGGGCATGCTCACATAAAACCATGCTTACCTTATTTTGACATCACAAAGGAAGCATTTTCGCTGTGTGTTAAAGTCATCTTAAGTAATGTAGATGAAATGGAAGTCAATCAAAATTGAATCATTTAGCCGACAGAAAAAAAATGAGCAAAACTAAACTAGAAGGAATTTTCATAAAGTCTCCATTTATTTTGAAAATATAATTCCATTTGGAATGCCACCCAAGTGTTGTCATGTGAATTTAAGGTTTAGAATTATATTTATTCCTTTCTGTTCCTTTCCCTTACCCCATAATTGGTAGAATGTAATTCCATTTCCTATTTACAAAATTTATGGGAAAGCATGATCCAAAATATGATCTCATATAAAAGGTAGAATAGCTAAAGCTCTCTATTACTTCATAGTAATTAAATCTTTTATTAATTAACATAAAGGAGATTATATATATATATATATATACACACACACATACAAACAAATTCATGTGTGTATATAAATGCATGCACATTTATAAATAGATGCACAAAAGAAACACAGTGTGGTATATAGCAGTTAAGAGCAAGAATTCTGAAGCCAAATTGTCATTTTCATTTTTTTCTATTTTTTAAAGAGAGGGACAATGAGAAAGAGAGAGAGAGAGAGAGAGATAATCAATTTTATTTAGTTCTTCATGTGGCTTTATTTGCTCTGAAGCTTCGTTGTGTATGTGGTGCTCGGGTTCGAACTCATATGCTCATGCATGCCAGGCAAGTTCCATAACCTCTGAGCAACTGCTCTAGACTCCAATTTGCATATTTCTAAACTTGCCTTTTCTATTTCCTGTTCTGTCAATTTTTGCAAGTGATTTAATTACTCTGGCAATGAATTTCCTAATTAATAGGCAATATGCGATTGAGTTGTGCTACAATAGTCCCTAAAATGTATGCAGTGGGCACTCCAGTACAGCAGAAAAAGACCTTCATTTCTTCTTAGCCCTTTTTTTCAAACAATATGGATACATGCAGCTCTTTGTCCTTGAATAAAACTCAAGGTACATCCTTTGACTTGTTGTGAAGATCTAAGGTGCTGAAAGAATCCCCATAATTGCAAGTAAAAACCCTAACTTCTATTAATAAACTTATTCGATCTTTGGAAGTTCATTACTCTAAACATGAGGTGGTAAGTTCCACCGCATGGCTCTGGGGTACTTCAAGTTTGAAAAGCCTGCAAGGGAAAGTGTCCAAAATAAGTTTGTTCCAACCATAATCTTGTCTACTCTTTCTCTGCACCCACTAGATCCCAGTGATGAGCTCAGAGAGGGTAGGCAGGTTAAATTTAAAGAGCAACTATAGTTAAATTCAATCTCATTCCAGTTGCTGCAACTTTTTGGTGTTTTCAGACAATCTCTCTTTTCTAACTGGGGGATTTCTCATATGTGGTGACTCTGCTAATTACATTCTGGTGGGTCACTTAGAAGTACCCTTGCACAGTATTTAGTGATTCAACTCTATTCCTTTTTTCTGTTCTTCAAAGTCATTTTTCATCTTTCCAGATGACTTTTATAACATATTAATTAAGTAATGCAGATTACCTTCATCAATAAAAAACATTCCAATTTAATCCCCAATCATTGTGAGAAGTTATTGTTGAATCATTGCTACTTTCGAATTTCATCGTCTCAAAAAACTTGAGCCAATCTCCTCCTTTGAAACACTAAGCAGTGAGTTATGTAATAAATATGACATCCTTCTGGTTTCAGTGAACATAAGCAAATATTCTGGGTGTTCTCCCTGAGACTTGACATACAGGCACAGTTCATCCATCCCTAGCTGAGGCGCTTTGGTGAGACCCAACTCTCACCAAAAACTCTCTCTAAATTTCTATGCTGCTCCATCATTGTGTGAGCCTTCCTTGGGCTGGATTTGGGGGAGACTATAGTTAGCTACAGGTCATACAATAGGTTGTCACACAGTACATTTAAAAAGCTTGCTTAGCCAGTCCCTCTTTCTTGGAGATTTAGCAGTGTCATCGCTGTTTCTACCTGGTACTTTGTATGTAACTGAACAGACGCCTAACAATGTTCCAATTTAATATCTTAAAAGTTTTTATAATTATGTATAAAGAAGTATTTCTACAAGATAGAGATAGTAAAACATCATTCATCTGAAAAATACATAATGTATAAGGAGAAAGTGTAGATAAAATATATAGAATATTGTATTTGCAAGGGATTTCACTCATCCTATGAAACAATGGTGCACATATTAAAAAGAAAAAATGACATGCTATTTGGATTATGAAGATTAACTAATATTCCATTGGTTTAGTCCAAGAAAAAATCACCTAACTTCCAAATACTGGATGTGTACATATTCTTGGAAACCTACATGTTCTGTAAGTGAAAAAATAATTCCAGTAAAATTACAGAGCTATAAATTTCTGCTATCATTTGTTCTATTTTTTCTCATTATTTCTCCTACCCTTTCTCTACCAGCCTACCTATCCACTTACTTATCCATTATCTGTTCTATCTCTATGTTGGAAGTCATTCAGAAAAAAAAACAGATAGAACTTACCCACTGAGATAAAATACTCATTTTTATAGCACTATTTAAAGGCTTCTAGAGCTTCATACATATTACCTCATTATTTTTCACAATATCCTGTGAAGTGAGTGGGTGGAAAAAAATTTCCATTTAATGAGAGGATAAAGTAAGATACTGTAAACTTACCAAAGAGACTCATGTAAGAAAGAAGTATAGTACATGAAACAAGATATGCTTTTGCAAAATATAGATTTAAGTTTGTCTAACATTATTGTAGAAATTAATTTTTGTATTGTATCCTATTCAGAAATGCTTGAAAATGTAATAGAATTAAAGTTATTGTCTTGCTTTCATAATACGCTAATAAGTGGTGAATCTTATTAAATATAATATATATGTTACTAAAAATAGTCACCAATAATATAAAAGGTTCCTTTATCTTATTTCCAAATAATATTGTTTTACTCCTAGTAATCTTATAGTATTAATTCTTTATTGCTGATTAATAAATTATTCCTAAACTTTTCAACCTCAAATAACAGACATTTATTATCTCACCCATTTTTTTTTAAAGAGAGAGGGACAGTGAGATTGAGAAAGAGAGAATCAATTTTAATCAATTTTTCATGTCCTTTGTTGCTCCAATACTTTGTTGTATACATGGTGCTGCGGTTTGAACTCAGGCACATGCAGGAACCGCTGAGCCACAGCTCCTGTCCCTATTTCACCAACTTTTTGAGTTTAGAAATTCAGATAGTTGCAGTGAAACTGATGGCTAGGATGCAGTGTCATCTGAAAATTCTACTGGGGACTGATTCCTTTTTGGATGAGCTCACATTTTGGCTCAGTTCTGTTTCCTAGAACTTTTTTGGACTGAGAAACTTCTTGTTGGTTGTGTTTCAGAGATTTCCTTATTCCCTTGCTAGGCCTCATTGGCAATGCCAGCTTTCAACTTTCTATAATCTTTACAGATGAATTTGCAGTCACTCTCAGTTTCATCTTGGATCAAGTGTGTATGGCCTTGCTGTAAAATTTGTCATTTCTTAGAGCCCAACTTTTTACTACTTTCATCATCAGTTTCTATTCGGAGATACTGAGTGTTTTCATAATCATCAAAAGTAGGTTCTAAGATGTTCAAAATGTCCTTCGGATTATATCTTAACTCTGGTGTCTTGGTATAATCAACTGTAATAAAGTAACTGACACCTTTGATATTCTGACTGAAGAACTACCTGGATGTATAACCTGGTACATTAAGTATAATTTCTATTTTCCTCATATATCCATTTCTCAGGCTGCATAGCAAATGACAACAAATTTTTTTGTCTGCGATGACAAAACTTATTTTTGCACAGTCATGGAGATAAAAAGTGTGAGACCAAGGAGCAATCAGGGTTGGTTTCTTTTAAGGCCCTTTACCTTGGCTTGTAAATGGCTGTTTTCTGATGTCCTTACATGGCCCTACCTTTGTCTCTGTGTCCTAATCTCATAAGGATACCTGTTATGCAGGATATGGGTTCACTTGTGTGACCTCTTTAATGACCCTATCTGCAAATACTTAACATTCTGAGGTACTGGGGATTTGGAGTTCAATATACAAATTTCAAGATGTACCATTCAATCCTTAATGCCACATGACTGTATCGATAAGCTTCTGCTGGTACATCCTTATTATCCAGTTTCAGATATGATTTACCTCATTTAACTGCAAGAAACTGACCATGACATATCAAAGAGCGTGAAGCTTCTTTTTAGCACTATACAGTTTTTCTCCATTTTTTTTTAACATTGTCTCATCCAAGTCCATTGACCAGCCCCAAATTCTTTCTATATTTTAGAACTTTCTACAAATGCCACCTCAGTTACAGGTGATGAAATAGTATATACCAAGTATTTATTGTAGAAAAATAAAACATTTTAACACTTAACAGCTTTATACCAAAAAAAAAAATAGTGATTGCCCCATAGTTTCTGAGTATCAAAAATCTGGAAGAAGTTTGCCTGTATGTTTCTGGCACAAGATCTCTCACAAGGTTGCAATCTAGCTGTCAATCAGATAAGAAATTGTCTTAAAGTTTGACTTCAGAGATTCCACTGCTAAATCAATCAGATGTTGTTAGTAGGTCTTAAAAATTATCAAGATTACCAAGTAAAATAAATATTTAAATAAAATAGCTGTAGATAATATTGATTGAGGTCATTTTCAAACATTTGTTCATTCTCTAACTTTATACTCACAATAAACCTTTCATATTAATAATGTTTAATAGCCTTGTTAGAATTAAAACTATTAAATAAAAAAATTGTATATGGTCCCTCAAGCAATGGTGAAAGGACTCAAACTTGAAAACAAATGATTAACATGATATCCTTCAGTTTCAACCATTTGCCAGTAAATAGCATAATGTCATTCTTCCTCACAGCTGAATAATACTCCATTGCATATATATGCCCATTTTTTCTATCCATTCATCAGCTGAAGGACACGTTGGTTGGTTCCATAGATTAGCTATTTTGAATTGTGCTGCCATGAACATTGATGTGGCTACATTGCTATAATCTGCTGCTTTCATGTCCTTTGGATATGTCAAGGAGTGGGATAGCTTGGTCAAATGGTGGATCCATTCCTAGTTTTTTGAGGAATCTCCATACTGCTTTCCAGAGTAGGTGTACCAGTTTGCATTCCCTCTAACAATTTATAAGTGTAGCCTTACTCCACATTCTCACCAACATTTATTATTGTTTGTTTTCTTGAATATTGCCATTCTAACTGTAGTGAGGTGAAATTTCTGTGTAGTTTTAGCTTGCATTTCTCTAATTGCTACAGATGTTGAACATTTTTCATATATTTGTTGATCATTGACCATTTGTATTTCCTCATTTGAGAAGTGACTATTTAGTACTTTTGCCCAATTATTGACTTATTTTTTAGTATTAAGTTTTTTTGAGTTCTTTATATATATTGGATATTAATGCCCTGAGATACAAAAGGCAAATATTTTTACCCATTCTGTAGGAACTCTCTTCATGCTCTTAATTGTTTCCTTTTCTGTGAGGAAACTTTTCAATTTAATGCTATCCTACTTACTGAATTTTCCTTTCACTTCTTGAGTTTTGGGGGCTTTATTTAGGAAGTCTGTGCTAGTGGGTTGGAGAGTTAGTCCTACATTTCCTTCTAGTAGGTGCAAGGTGCCTGGTCTAATTCCTAGGTCTTTGATTCACTTCAAGTTGAGATTCATGAAGGGTGAGAGATAAACATTGAGTCTCATTCTACTACATATAGATTTCTATTATTCCCAGCACCATTTGTTGAAGAGACTGTCTTTTCTCCAACTTGTGTTTTTGGCTTCTTTAGTATGATATAACCGTATTTATGTGGGTTTGTCTCTGTGTCTTCTATTATATTCCATTTTCTTCCTGTTATGGTGCCAGTATCGTTTTGTTTTTTTACTATAGCTGTGCAGTATAATTTTATATCTGGTATTTTGATGTCTCCAATTTCAAGGAAGGAATGAGACTTACCTTTCTCATGTTTATATATGACCACATCACAATGAAACTGAACAATATGTTCATCAATGATTCATTAAATTTAAAAAAAAACTATTAGTAAATAACAAAAAGACCAATAGAGTGGAGGGGGAAAAATGGGATGGCAGGGTGTTGATGAGGAGAAATAATGGGGACTGAATTATAATAAGTTATACAGCATGCTTTTCTAAAAATGTCAATGTTTATCCTATTGTGAAGTACATCTAACAAGTACAGTGGGTGGGTGGAAGGGAGGGGATGGGGAAAAACTGTAGACAAAATCAGAAAAGTTAAAATCCATGTTTTCATAATTATGCCATTTTATAATCTTATGTCATGTATACCTAAAAAAGAGCCAATAAATATAAATAACAAAATAAGAAATAAGAAAATAATTTTCTAAAAAGAAACCAAATGATTTTAAATTTGGAAAATTTGAAATCTACTGATAATACTTTTCTGTTCAAAATAGGTTAGTAATTCCCACTTTGATAGAGTGTAGAAAGAAAGACATAAAAATAAAGGAAAAAACTATAAATAAATCAGATTCATAGTCAATAAAATCAACCTTAGCCTATTGTGATAATTTTATTTTAAGAATATGGATGTTGGCCAGCATTCTGATGCATGGCTGCAATCCCAGTGACCTGGGAGTCTGAGGCAGAAGGATCACAAATTCAAAGCTAACCTCAACAACTTAGGCCTCTAAGCAATTTATTAATACCTTGTCTGAAGATAAGGAATATAAATTTCTGGAGATGTGTCTCAGAAGTTAAGGGCCTCTGGGTTCAATTACTGGTATTATATATATATTTTAAATATATATATATTATATTACAAATATATATATATATTATATTACATTAATTATATAATAAATGTGACATGTTTTATAATAAATATGTTTATGTAATAAATGTTTATATAATACATATATAATGTTTATATGATAAATATATAGAGATAATAAATACAACATGTTCATATAAAAATAAATATATATATAAATATATAGAGAGAGATACTAGTAAAAAAAAACCTTTGTAAAATACAAGAAATTAAATGTAATACTTTTTTCTATAAAATGCAAAAGTGTATATTCCCTCTGGATTACAATAAAAACAGTATACTTATAACTATAGTAAAAAATAAGGAAAAATTAAAATTAAAATATTTGAAAGAAGAAAAGTAATATACAGGACATGCTTCTCTTTAAAATGATCACACATTTGTTTTTATTTCTTTTTATAATATATTTTTATAGGTTCTTTCTGTTTATGAGTAATTTATTCAGTGATATGTAGCTATCCTATTTAAGAATTTTACTTTTTAAGGACTGGAAATATTAGAAAAAGAAAGGAAAAATAAGCCAATTTTAATCAGTTTTTTGTTGTTATTTATTTTTTTTGCATTTTTCCGATCTTTTTCAAATAAGCTATCAGTTTTGTGATAAATATTTTCTTCTCATCTATGGTCTGCCTTTCATTATCTGAACATATCTTTTATGAAGCAGACATTTTTTATTTTAATGACCTTCATTTGGTACAGGTTTCATTGATTGTACTTTGCTATATTTAAAACTTATTGCCAAATGAAGCCATTCCTGGTGCTCCCAACATGAAAGATACAACAGTATTGAGTCTCCCAAGTAGAACATCTTCCACTTCGATTCTGTACTTGCTTTGTCATATTCTTCACGTAGATTTATAACAGATTTTGTTTGATCCATTTGATCCATATCTAATTATTGCTTTCTTTTTTGGGTGCTATTAGTGTTGTATTTCTAAATTCATATTTCAATTTTTCATTGCTCATCTGTTGACTGACCACTCAGCTTCTCCCCATAGTAGACATATCTTGGCTATGACTTCCTCCATTTGCCTCTCTTTCCATACTTAAAGGTACTTTTTAATAGATTTTCTTGAGACTAAAGCAAAAACACATATTTTATCAAATATAGAGTTGAAGGTGTGTATAAATACCTGCCATCATTTCCAGCTACCAGTTTCAAAGACTGTGCTTTATACATTTAAAGATAAAAAATTCCATATCCTCAATATTATTAAAATGAACTCACAATTTAAGGTTTGTTTGCTTATTTGTGTTTAGATATCTTCAGTATATTCAATGTCAGATTTTCATATTCAGTTATTCTCTCAGAACATTTTTCCCATGTGTCTGACAAAAATATATTCAACTTTGCAGAGATCTAATGTTTTTTTTTTAATTTTTACAGTAAGTCTAATATTTAAAACATTTGTTTAGGTGTTCAACAATAAATTAGAAAATCATTTATACTGAAGAGTTTATGTTACAATATCGCCTTAAATTTCTGTATAGAAACACATGTTCCTGTGTTGTAAAATTCAAAACAAAATGGTTACATTTAACTCACATATTTGTAGATTAGCCAATTTCTGTATCTGAATTATTTATATTTTAGAAATAGCATGAATGTTATTTGAAGAAAAATTTAGCCCAACAAGTTCTAGTAAGAAAGAAAATTCCCCTGTGACTATTTCCCAATAGCACTGTTAAAACAAATAAATATATTTTTGTTCATTGTCAAAATCAAGCCATTTTTGGAGATATAATTATTATTTTGGAGCAATAATTTATTCCAATTAATATAGAATTTGAGTAGTAGAAATAATTTAATTATTCTCTTTTCAGTTAAAATGCAGAAATATTTACAGCAGAATCATAAAAATGCTGATAAAATAAAAAATATGTACCAAAATAGTTTTAGATTTGAGTTTTAATACTCTTATATCTGGAGTATTGATAAGCTGGCATGCCCTCTTCAAAATATCAAATGTGTGACAGCTATACACATTGTTACTCTGTATTTTGGATTCTATGTTCTTGTACAGACCAAGACATCTACATGATGCTTCAGAAAGTTTGTTTTCCTTTCCTTAAAATAGGTCTGCTTATTACAGGGCTTTAAAGAAACATTTAAGAAAGGAAACAAAATTGTAACTTAAAATGAATGGAAATTATGAATATTTTTCTTAGCTTTGCTATGATTTATATATACTCATTTTTAAATGACATATAAAAAAGCAGATGTTCCTAATATAACATAAAGGAGATGTTCCTAATACAGCATGAACAAGTTAACATAAGAATACAATGAGCAAAAGTAGAATTCATTAGTCTTCTGCTCCTTATATATGGTATTCTGACCACATTGGCCTTTTATCTGCTCCTTGAATTCATGAGCATTATAAGAACTAAGCACTTGCTCCATCCATTGACCAGGCTGTTCTTTCTCCAGACCTAATTTTATTACTTTTGTCTTGACACAAAAGCTACAAGCCCAATGGCCCAGAGAAATTCGGAAATTAGTTGTATAAATATGCTTGTCTGCAATCATAAGGAAAGTAAACTTTTAAATTATTTATTCGGCTTTTAAGTCCTCAATTTATAAACATTATATGTACTTTTTGCTTTTATGTACTTTTATTTTTATTATTTATTTTTGTATTAATAATTAATCATCCAGGTATTTATGGAAGGCTTTATTATTATAACTGCAATGTGATTCAGTAGTTTAGTGAATTAATATGCACTAAAAATCTTGTCCTTCAAGTTATATGTGTACATGAATATTTAATAAATATATACATATATATGAACACATGATTATGGTTATACGTGTGTATCTTCAAAAAGTAGAAAATAAAAATTTAAGATCAAGTGAAGATAATTAAACAATAAAGGAACATTGCAAAATACTAATTATACATTTTTTGTTATTTTCTCACTATATTGAGAAAAATATCAATTAAGGGCTGAGAAAATAATTCAAACAGCATTAAATTTTTATTATTGTAGCATCAAAAATGTTATGTTACCCAGTAAACTGTGTTAAACATAAAATTTAAGCAGAAAGTATAATGAATATGCAAATTCATATTTTTGAAAAGGAAAAAGTGAATGAAATCATCTCCATAAAACGAATGGTAATAAATATCAAAGACACAACCTCAGTAAAATAATCATAATATCAATTAATATTGAGATCATACAAGATAGTGAGGGACTAGCTGAGGCATAAGACAGTCATAAAGTTGGTAAAACAAACAAAATCAAATATGGTAAAATCACAACTTTTTTTCTAGAAAATAATGTTATAATAAATTCTAATGGTGGTATTACTGTGCAAGAATTTACTCAAATGTTGTTAGGAAAAAATATTTATGACCAGATATTTTGTGAACAATTTTACAATTAAATAAAATAAAATAATATGCTCTCTTAGGTTCTAAGGTAATTCCTCTCAATCTGTTTTGTGTGTTTGTGTGTGTGTGTGTGTGTGGTGTGAATTACCTTGGAAATATCTAAAACAAAGGCTTGGTCAAGCTTACTCTTAATTACCATGCATTTGCAAAATTCCAAAAGGTCCACCACTTTTCTGTTGACTGCAACTGAATTGAGAACTATTGTTCTCAGGATTTTAATCCTCCATACAATATAAGATGCAAAGACATCTAATAAAGGAACAATTTTTATAAGTAAAAAAGTCTGAACGATGGCTTTGTTGTTGAATGGCAAAAATATTAAATAATTTTTACTTTTGTGATTATATGATTTTTTTTAAAAAACAGCTGATTTTCATTTAGATAATTACTTCAAATAATTATTTTAAGCAATCTAATTGAAGGCAATTTAAATAGAAAGAAAATGAATTTCTATTAAGCTCATTTAATCAAACTCCATATCTGGGTCAACATATGTAGTTGCCGCATCACCATTTTCATCAATCACATATAATCAGAGCTGCTTCATGAGTCATTGCTGAACTGTACGGCTTGTATTGACACAGTATACTTCCAAGTCATCAGGGATACACTGGCATTGCCACCTGAGATGAAAATTATGTGTGATTCTAGCTCTATAATTTTCATCTTCACCAACAGAACATATCATTGATTTTGTGTAAAGTCTCTAAACAAAGCTTTCAAAGAAATATACGATAAAATAATAGCCACAATTACTCTGCCACACATTCTCCATTTACTCAATGACTCATCAAAAGCCATTCATTATCATTGTTTTTGAGATAGTAAAACTGAATCTCAAAGGTGTGCACTACACAATTCAGTCATTCCATTTATAAGTGGGAAAGATGTGACTCAAAGCCAAGTCTTTTAAAGTCGCTGATATTCTTCACATAGTCCTAACTTTTATGACACAATGTAGAATGCAAAATATGAGATTACCATTTTTAAAGATGACTGTGAAAAAAATCTCCTAGGACATTACACTATCTCAGAAAGTAATTCTGTGAAAAAGACATTTCCTCCTGGGATAGGAAGAGGTAGAGTTTCTCAGGCACCTGAGAGAGATTGACAGCTTGTCAGTTTCTTTCATAATATTTCATACACCTCTCTGTAGAATTTATTAAAATGGATTTTCATTGGTTGTGTAGAGAAAAATCATAGAATCCTGGCCTTGTATTTGCCACACGAGTTGCCTATAAACTGATGGATTGATTTTAATTTGACCTTGGCAGCTTTTCTTACCCTCTGAGGTATTAGTCTTGCTCTGCTCCAGACCTTTTCCTTGAACTCTGCCTTTGGACACTACCCTTCTTCTAAAGATTTGTCCCTGAGGCCCTAGGCAGGCTGTCAGTCATAACTTTGTTGGCCATGACCGATATGGTATGTCAAACCCTTTATTCATTTTTATAGTTCTACTTTTTAAGATAAGATACCTTACTTGTCTAAAATAATAATCTATATTTTATGCAGTTAATTTGAAATTAAAAAAAAACAACTCAAAGGAAATAAGTATTTTACTAGTTGAATGATAACTATGTTATTAGTAATACTCTTTTATTTTAAAGAAAGAAAATGGGGACAGTAACACAGAGAGAAACAGAGAAGTGATTTTAATTTAGTTTTTCATGTAACTTTCATTCCTCGGACACTTCATTGTGTATGTGGTGCTGGGGTTTGAACTGGCATACTTGCACATTCCAGGCAAGCGCCATAACTGCCAAGACACCACTCCAGCCCCAGGGATACTCTTTTTATAGAGAAAACTTGGTTTGTGCACACCTGATTCCACATTCTACTTTATTTATATAAGCATTGTTCTATGTACATGTGATAAAATATAGTACTTCAGAAGCATGAACCATATCTAAGCTAACCAATTTTCAATGTATTAGGAGAGATATTATAATTTCAGTTGAATATCATAATCGATTATTTTAATTTCTTTTGCCATCATTTCTATAAACAGTGGAATTACTTATATATTTATGTCTAAATTTGATTTGATATATTGCAGTTTCAACATCTTTTGATATTTCTTCTGCTACTACTCTTCCTGTTTCTCTCATTAGTCTTATCATTTCACTATTTACCTTCAAGGCCAGTAAAAAACTGATCACTCTAAATTGCTCTAAAAAAAATACGGGGTTTTATAATTTCATTAGGTAATATATATATCATGACTTTTGTGCTGTTTTGACACAGAATATTATACATACTGGGAATCTTTCAGATTAAAACAATGTAAAGTGTTTTTATTTGCTGTTGTAATTATATCAAATTATTATAAATTTTGGTATGTTTTGAAAACACATCATTATTCTAGCACATTAAAAATGCACTAAACTATTATCAGACACAATAATATATGGGGATGCTCATTAATCTTAGATGATGAATTCATACAGTTGCCTTGAAATTCTGTGACTATACCAGATGTTTCATACTATATGTCATAAAAAATTTAAAAGTGTTATCACTTGATTAGTTTTCCCATTAAGTTCCTTCATTCCTAAAAAAAAAATCTTGAATTATTTTATTTATAAGCATGAACTGTAGTCAAATTCTAAGAAAGTATCACTGACATGTATATGTATTTAATAAAATAAAAATTAATGCTAGGAATTACAGATGTGATGCTTTTCCCATAATCCAACATTAATATCGTGATTAATCAATCACTCATAAAAATAGGACAGATTGAAAAATAATATTAGAAATGTGTATCCTTGCTTCTTCGTTTGACAGCTTTACTTTTACACATACTATGTTTAAATCTTACCATTCTATTTAAAGTTCGTATTGAAGGAGAAAATCTTTATATTATATAAAAGAAAGACATATTTCTTTTTATCAGCTGTGTGTATATGCACAGGTAGGAAATATAAAATTTAGAATATATATTCCTAGAGGAGTGGATTTGAACATGCCCTGACACAACATGGCAATGAAGTAGTAAGTTTGTCCTTAGGAAAGAATACGGCATTGCAAAAAGAGAGAGATTGTTGGAAACAGTAAGGTATAGAAAATAGATTTTCTGCCATAAAGATCTTTACTGTAAATGTTGATGCTGTAGAAATCATAAATAACTCTGGCTTTTATGTTACACATACTGAGAAATTTTACAGTGCTCAACTGGATTATAATACGATAACAATAAAACTCTCCCTAAGAAACTACATATGTTGTAAATTTTCTTTTGTATGAATAGTAAAACAACTCACTCTACACAAACACACACATACACACACACACACAGAGTGTGCAAGAAAGGCATATATTTTGTCTATTTTCTTTCTAAATTCTGCCAACTCTAAAGTTTTTAAAAATACTGTCCTATCTTTATGATAGACAAGATCATAATGAGAGCATTGAAAGCCTTCAGTGCATTTAACAGCTCATAATAATAGCATTGCAAAGTATTTCACATTACATTATGTTATAAAGCTCTATATTCAAATGATTAAGCTAACAGAATTAAAAATGTCAAATACAAAAAATATAGTGAAAACAAACATGTAAATTCATTTCACAAATAATTATTGTCTTTTATAAACTAAGAAAAATAATTTGCTTGGCAAATATTATTTTCCCTTTAAGTTCTGGCATTCTTTTGAGACAATCTTGTCTCCTATTTAATGATAAACAAATGACTATTTCAATTGCATATTCTTATGTAAATATTCTACCCTTGTGTTGGGTTGATATGCTCAGCCCCTCGCTAGCAGGGAATGAGGGACCCCATCTGTGGAGGGAAAGGTGAGCACGCTGCGGTGCCCATTCCCTAGCCTTCCAGGAAGACAATCAGACGCTGCAGGGAGTAGATCAAGCAGTCACACTCAAGCTTATATAGAAACCCAGCGAAAAGAGGAAGTGTGTGAAGCCTATAACAGTAAAGGTCAACTTGTTTTTTATGGGACCAAAAGGCCTGTCAATCTGGTGGTGTTCTTTGATTGGCTTAGGCCTTCGCGCGCTCACAAGGTTGGCCTGCCCTCCCCTGGGCTCCTCAGCGCCATCCTTGTTGCACCCTATATTTCCCCCTTTTTGTTTTATTTGGCCCACTTTGGGTTAGGTACAGGCCAGGCCCACCTTAGGTTAGGTACAGGCTAGGCACCTTCATAAGGTTTCACCATCACAGGTCATCATAAGGGTGCAATTGATTGTAATGAAGGCGGAGATTCACGAGTTGGACCTCCTCTACCCTGGAGCACACGAAGGTCACCAATCTATTGATGACACATGGCCCAAATAGGCACAGCATTATTAGGATTGGTCATAGCAATGTAGATATTAAGGTGGTGAGCCATGGGGACCAATTAAACCATTGTTTGAACCAAGGGGAGTTTGTCTAAAAAACAGTGGAGAGAGAGATGCAAGGAGTGAGTCCAATCTGCTGGCACAACCAGAAGATAAACAAATACGGGGTGTAAGGAGAGGAAAGGACAGCTCAGTGGGCTGAAACTCCATGGGGTCGCCCCACCTGCGTAGTTCCAGTGTTGTCGAGAATGAGCAATTTCCATCAACCCTTTACTCCTTGGGGTTGATGAAGGTTGCTGGCTTCTCAGCACCACCAGCAGTCACACTTCCGAGCAGGAGGTGAATCGGGAACATCTGTAAGAGTTAAAGCAGAAAAAGACTTCTCAACGGTTGATGACCCTTGGAGATGGTTGGGTGGATATATTTTCTTCCTTTTGCGGAAAGTCATCCGGGACCACCAGAGCATCTTTCTCTCCTTGTTGGACAGCTTGGTCTTGGGCGTGGTCCTATTTGGACGACAAAGGGGCGAATTTGGTGTTTCTGGCAGGTACCCATATGGGAGATGGTTCCTCTGGTGGGAATACACAGGTGAACCCTCTCTCCATAGTGAGAAGAGGGTCTGGTCCCCTCCATTGATGAGTCAGGGGATCTCTCCGTCTTATGAGAATAGATGATTTGGGAGGTCCAAGAGAACCCCAATATTTCTGGAACTTTGGTTCATCAGATTTTTTGGTAAAATTTAAAATATTTATAGTCAAAAGGGCCATTTGCAGTTGCAAATGGGGGCTGAGGATTCCCCCTTTTTGTTCTAAAAGTTGCTCTTTTAAGCATTGCTGATTTCTTTCAACTATGGCTTGGCCCTGAGGATTGTAGGGAATTCCTTTAATATGTTTTATTTTCCATAGGGTGAAGAAGTTATGTGTTGCCTCACTGACAAAACAGGTTCCATTGTCTGTTTTGAATTGCCTAGGTAGACCTAGCGTAGCGAAACACTGAAGAAAATGGGATTTGGCATGTGTGGATTTTTCTCCATTGTGTGCTGTAGTCCAACAGGCTCCCGAGAAAGTGTCAATGGACAGAAAAATATATTTAAGTTTTCCAAATGGGGCAAAATGAGTAACAACAATTTGCCATAGTATATTGGGTTTTAATTCTCTGGGATTTACCCCTGCATCCTGGAGGGGGTGTACCCGGAGAAATGGCTGGCAGGACTTTCAAGAGTGGACAATCCTTTTTAAATCCTTGATCAGGAAAGAGGGGAATTGCTTATGTAAGCCTCTCCAATTTACACAAGTTAGCTCATTGAGCTGAGTGGCTTCATGGAGCATAAAAGCATGTGCTTTAGAGGTAAGCTTATCTGCCCAAGAATTGCCTTGAGCAATAAACCCCGGAAAGCGGATATGACCTCTGATGTGCTGTATGAAAATGGGGTTACGTCTTCCTTCAAGTAGGCTACGAAGCAAGATCATAAGAATGGAAATAGGATTGCTGTCAATCTGCACTTGTGCAGAGTGGACATGTGGAAGAAGGTTAATCATATAGAGGCTATCTGAAAAAAGATTAAAAGGCTGAGCAATATCCTGTAAAGCCATGATGATAGCTAACATCTCTTTTTTGTATTGGGCAGACCCTGACCAAGGTTGGAATCTATAAAACTTGGGCCTCTCAGCAGAGGTGTCAAAGGCATCATACGCTGATCCCTTTTGATCCCCATCCGTAAAGACATAGAATGCCCCAGCAATGAATTCCCGCGGGAACAGTGTGGGCAGTCTTAGGGGCAGCCGTTGCAACAGGAGTGCCCAGTGCAATGATCCATAGTTGCAATCTATGCATCCCATATATCCCTCCAAGGAAATGGCTAGCCTGGGATTGGACCTAGTGAGCCATTCCACATCCTTTGTTCTGAATGGGAAGATAATGGAGTGAGGATCAAGACCATAATGTCTCAAAGATGTGTTTCTTCCTTTAATGATAAGGTCAGCGAATTGATCCACCTGGGAATAAAGCCTTGGCACCCCACTGAAAATCTCTGGAATCCATTCTATGGGTTCCCCTTCCTGCATGATGACTGCAGTAGCAAGGCGCTCTGCACTAATGAGCCAGAGGGACAAGGGCAGGTGCATAGAATATCTACGAAGGGACACTCCATCCAGTGACTTTTGAACCTTGTCTAGGCTTTGATAGTGGTGAGGTTCGAGGATGACCTCATCTTGGGGGTCATCCTTTTAAAAGGGCAAACAATGGCAAGAGATCCTCTTGTGGGCACTGGTAGCCAGGGGTGAACCCAGTTAAGTTCCCCTAGTAAGCTTTGTAATTTGAGTACATTTAATTTAGAAGGGATAATTAATTTAGGTTTTAAGGGACTAGCCCGTGTCAGATGTAACTCGGTACCAAGGACTTTAAATGGTGGAACGTGCTGGACCTTATCAGAAGCCACTTTAAGCCCACCTTTCCTTAGGAGGTGTAGGGTCCGCATTAGCAGACCTGATAATTTGGAAGGATCAGGGTGCCTGAGGATGAGATCATCCATATGCACATAAATGAGAGAAGACCTTTGTGACAGCAAAGGCTGCAATAATTTTGCAACATAGCGTTGGCAAAATGCTGGGCTGTTGGCCATTCCTTGGGGCAATGCAGTCCATTCATATCGATCTTCTGGCTGGGAGAAATTAAGGGATGGTACAGAGAAGGCAAATTTTTCACAATCATTGGGGTGTAATGGAATAGAGAAGAAACAGTCCTTGATTTCAATCACTGTAAGAGTGAAGTCGGTAGGTATTGCAGGGATCCAGGGCATACCCGTAGGGGAGATCCCACCAACTGCATATTTTTATTAATCTCCCTCAGGTCTTGGAGTATTCTCCATTTTCCTGAGGTCTTTTTTATCACAAAAACAGGGGTGTTCCAAAGGCTTAGGGAAGGGTGAATGTGCTCTAAGCGTAGCTGTTCCAGTACCAAACCCTGAAGAGCCTCAAGCTTAATTTTGGGAAGTGGCCACTGCTCCCCAAACTCCACGTATCCGGTGGAAATCGGAAAAGCCCATGTGGGTGGCCCATCTAGGCTTGGGGGTAGACCTGCGTGGTTTTGCCTGGAGTGACCCTCTCAGAGGAGGGGGAGTATCTGGAGGGCTCTATATCCTCTACATCCCTCTCCTCGTAGAAGGCCCTATAATCAGTGGTCACGACGGCATCCATCTGTCCCAGTACGTCTTGCCTCAACAAATTAGCAGTGAGTCCCTTTACAATCAAAGCTCGTACCCTCCCCTGGTCACCATCGGGGTTGACCCACTTTAGGTACTTTGCGGTTTCTTTTGAGAGGAAATTTTTCCCTACTCCCAGGCCATGGGTCCTGGGAC
>PVKS010024291.1:0-31220 GCA_004027875.1 Aplodontia rufa
ATAATGTGTACATGTACAAATATGTAACAAAAATCCTACAGTTATGTACTAATGTAATGCAGAAAAATATAGAAAAATAAATGGATGACTTATCTAAACACCAAAATGTCATATTGCCAGAATTATCTTAAATACCATCAAATATTTTAAGAAGCTATATCTTACTTTTCTCTTATCTCCATTTGAGCTTTTGCAAATGTCCTAGATTTCTTCTTACATGGTTTGATTTCTAATTATGAATTGATTTATAGTGAGGATTTTTCTGTAGGCATTTCCTAAATCTCAGGTTTTCCAGGCCATATTTCAAGTTGTTTTATCCAGATTCCAGTGAGTTTCAATGTTCTGCATCATTTTTATAACAACTGCTTGATTTTGTGTTCCACCTATATCTATCCCCATGGCAATATGAGTAAAGCTTGAAATTTAAATACCTCTTTGGTAATGCTTTATCCTACTATTTAGACTGCAACCTGTTTGCAATTTACCCGTGCCAGTAGACACAGCTGCTTTGTTTCCATATGGTATAGTCAATGGATCCTGACGAGCTTTAAGGGAAGCAATTGCCCCCCTACTGTACAAGATTTATATGCTATTCTTTATTTCTATTTGAATATCAAACTCCAACCTTCTAGGCCTTTATTTGGTTCTTACAGTCTTGAGTCCTTCCTCAGCTTACATTCATCAAATAGCTTCAAGTTTCTAAAAATTGTCCATTACTTTCTTATTTAAAAAGTCAGCTGTGTAATTTTAAAATGTTATATTTTACCTTACATGTATATATGTGATGTCAGGTGTGTGTGTCTGTAACTGCAGTGGGTAAGATTGTCTTTCAACAATAAGTTAGTTTAGCTCATTTATTATACTTATAATTTAAAGAAACAATATTTATTTTTAGATGTAATTTAGCTGGATGTTTTAAGTAATCTTCATTTATGCAAATGCAACCTACTAATAACCACTTTCTTAGTTTAATAATGAAGTAAGATTTGAGATAGATCTGAAGAATTAAGCTGTTCATACTCACTTCATATTAATTATAGTATACATTTGAAAAATTGTAGATACTTTGGAATATTCATTTAGTATAAATTGCTTATAATCAGCATGTATGTCTATAAAGAAAACCCATAGGGGCACACATTTAAATGCAACAAACAGACTTATTTGAAAATTTTTTTATTTCCCAAATCAGCTACTATGAAATGGAAGTCACCTTCTCTCCAACCAGAAGACAAATACAGCTAATAATTTGTTGATCTCCATGATAAATGTTCAGACATCAGTGCCTACTGATGTCTTCCTTCATTGTGCAGACTGAACCAGTTCCTTTAAAACATAAGACTCCACTGCATGTCTGAGTTTACCCCTTATCCATAGACACAATATAAACACATCCTTTTAACTGTCTTAAGTCATGTTCTTCTCCTCTTAAAAAACATCATGTCAAATTTTCCACAATTTTATTGGTGTATTGTAGTTGTACATGATGTTGGGATTTGTGGTTATATATTCACGAACATGCACACAAAATAACACTATACTTTTGCCAGTATCCCTCCCCACCACTTCTCTCCTTCTATCTACTGACTGATCCCTTTTTTCTATTACTGTGTATATTACCACAATTTATTAAGCCATTCATCTACTGATGGGCATCGGCGTTGATTCCATAATTTAGTATAAACATTAATGTGGCTGTGAAACTGGAGTATGCTGATTTTAGATCTTTTGGGAAAATACCCAGGAATGGGATAGCTGGGACATGTGGTGATTTTTTTCCCACTTTTTTGAGTAATTTCCATATTTCCTTCCAAAGTGATTGTATTAGTCTTCAGTCCAACCAGAAATGTACAAGTGTTCCTTGCTCCCCACAACCTCACCTGCATTATTGTTCATAATTTGACCTTTGCCATTCTGACAGGAATTAGATGAAATCTTAGTGTAGTTTTGATTTGCATTTCCCTGATTACCAGAGATGTTGAATATTTTCTCATATAATTATCAGCCTTTGTGTTTCTTCCACTGAAGTTTATGTTTATTTCTTTTGGCCATTTATTGATTAGGTTAGTGTGTGTGTGCGTGTGTGTGTATGTGTTTTTTTTTTTAGTTCTTTGTATTCCAGTAATTAGTCCCTATCAGAGGGGTAGCTGGCCCAGATTTTCCCCTATCCTGTGGGCTATCTCTTCACAGTCTTAATTGTTTCCTTATCAATACAGAAACATTTAATTTAATGGCATCCCATTTATCTATTCTTAGTTTTATTTCTTCCACTTTGAGGAAGTCAGTACCAGCTCCTTATAAAGTGTATTATCTTCTTCTAGCACTTTTAAGGTTTTCTTTATCTAATTCTTAAGTCTTTGATCCTTTTGATTTAATTTTTATGCAGAGTGAAAGACAAAAATCTAATTTCATTTTTCTAACATACCTATCCAGTTTTCCCAGCACCATTTATTGAAAAGGCTGACATTTCTCCAAGATATATTTTTAGCAACTTGGTTAAATATCAGATGGCTATTGGTATATGGATTTGTCTCTATGTTTTTTTATTCAGTTCCATTTCTCTTCATGTCTATATTTTTACTAATGCCATGCTGTTTTTGGTACTTTAGCTTTGTGGTATAATTTCAGATCAGGTGTAGTGATGCCTCCTGATTTGCTTTTCTTGCTTAGCATTGCTTTGGCATTCTGGGCCTTTTATTCATTCAAATGAAATTAAGAATTAATTTTTTCTAATTATGTGAAGAATGTCATTGGTAGTCTCATGAGGATTGCATTAAATCTGTACAGTAGTTTTGGTAGTATGGCCATTTTGTCAATATTAATTCTGCTTATTCAAGAACATGGGATGTCTTTGTACGTTTTGAGGTCTTCTTCAATTTCTTTTTTCAGTGTTCTATAATTCTCAGTGTACAGCTCTTCTACCCAATATTTAATTTTTTTGAGATTATTGTGAATGGAAAGGTTTTCATGATTTTTTTCTCAGCCAAATTATGGTTGGAATATAACAAATTTATTGATTTATGGGTGCTGATCTTCTATCCTGACTCTGTCTTAAATTCATTTATGAGATCTAGAAGTCTTCCGGTGGAATATTTTGGGTCTTCTAGATATAGGATCACATCATCATCAAACAGAGATAATTTGACTTTTTATTTTCTTTGATTTTTCCCTTTGATTTTTCTCTTCTTGCCTGATTGCTCTGGCTAATATTTCAAGGACTATAGTGAATAGGAATGGAGAGTGAACAGTCTTGTCTTATGCCTGAATTTTGTGAAAATGTTTTAGTTTTTCTCAGTTTACTTTTGTGTTGGCTTAGTTTATAGATGGACTTTACAATGTTGAGGTAAATTTGAGCCTTAGATTTTCCAGTATTTTTAATGTGAAGGATTATTGTATTTTATCACAGACCTTTTCTGCTCTGTTGAGATGATCATGGGATTTTTGTCCTTAACTCTGTTTATGTGATGAATCAAATTTATCGATTTGCATATCTTGAATAACCTTACATCACTGGAATGAAAATCACTTGGTCTTGGCATCTTCTCCTTCTTTCTTGTGGTTCCTTTGGCTCAGTTTTATTTATCTTTTCAAAGAATCCACCATTGATTCTTTGTATTATCTTTTTTTCTCGATTTCATTGATTTTAGCTCTAATCTTGATTCTTTCTTGTCTTCTTTGATGTGTTTTACAAAGTATTTTGATAATATTTTATTAAGGATTTTTGCATCTATGTTCATCAGGGATATTGATCTGTTTTCCTTTCCTAGATGAATCTTTGAATGGTTTTAGTATCAGGATGATTGTGGTATTCCTTCCCTTTAAATTTCATGAATAATTTAAGAATTGTGGTGTTAGTTCTTCCATAAAGGTCTAGTAGAATTCAGCTGAGAATCCACCAGGTCCTGGGTCTTTCTTTTGGAACGCTTTTAAATGCTATTTCAATTTCATTACTTGATCTTGGTTTGTTTATCATTTCTATATCTTCCTGATTCAATTTGTGCAGGACATATGTGTCTAGAAATTTGTCCATATGTTCCTGATTTTCAAGCTTATTGAAGTATAAATTTTCCAAGTAGATTCTGGCACTCCTCTGGACTTCAGAGGAGTCTATGTTGATATCCCTTTAACCTCTCATTTTGTTGATTTACATCTTCTAGTTCTTTCTCATGGTTTCTTTGGCTCAGTCTTATTTATCTTTTTAAAGAATCCACCATTGGTTCTTTGTATTATCTTTTTTTTCTTAATTTCATTGATTGGAGCTCTGATCTTGATTATTTCTTGTCTTCTACTGAATTGGGGGTTAGCTTGTACTTCTTTTTCCAAGACTAGAGTTGGACATTAAGCTTTTTTTATTGGGGATCTCTCTAATTGTTTAATGTAGGCACTAAGTGCCATAAATTTTTTTCTTAGAAATGCTTTCATGCAGGGCTGGAGTTGTGACTCCGTGGTTACAGTGATTGCCTGGCATGCACGAATATATGGGTTCATACCCCAACATCACATAAACTACAAAGTGTCAGAGCAGTGAAAGCCAGATAAAAAACTTTAAAAATTTTGTTTCTCTCTTTCTCTCTTCTCTCTCTCACTGTCCCTCAATCTTTTATAAAAAAAAAATGTTTTCATACTTTCCCAGAGATTTTGATGTTTTGTCATTGTTCTCATTTTTTCTAAGAATTTCTTGATTTCTGTTCTTATTTCTTCTTTGATCCATTCTTCATTTAAGATATGATTATTCAGTCTCATTGTGTTTTATAATTTCTTTTATTTTTCTTGCTATTGATTTCTATCTACCTTCCATTATCATCTGACAGAATACATGGGTTATATCAAGTTTTTTATTTGCTAAAATTTCCTTTGTGGCCTTGAATATGCTCTATTTTAAGAAATTATCAGGCACTGCTGAGAGGAAGGTCCATTCAATTGCTTTGGGGTGAAATTCTGTAGATGTCTGTTAAGTTCATTTGATTTGTAGTTTTTTAGGTTAGGAGTATCCTTACTGATTTTTTTGTTTTGATGACCTATTGGTGATTAGGGTGTATTGCAATTCCCCAATATTATTGTATGTGGGAGTTAAAGTCATAAAGTGGTTTTCCATGTAACTGGTGCATTGACACTTGGACTGTAAATGTTTACTATAGTTATGCCTTTTTGTTGCATTATTTCCTTTAGTAGGATGTAGTTTTTCTTTGTCACTTCTTATTAATTTTTTTTTTGAAATCTACTTTGTCAGCTATGACAATAGCTATCTTGCTTCTTTTCTTGTATGATATGCCTGGAATATTTTTTTATATTCTTTTGCCTATTGTTTTCTTTCCCTATAAGATTAGGGTCGTGTAAGCACCATATAACTAGATTTTGTGTTTTTTTTTTCCATTCTACTAATCTATATATTTTAATGGAGGTGAAAACGTTAACGTTCAGTGTTAATGTGGCTATGTATTTGCAAATTACTGCCATTGTGGGTTTTTTTGCCGTGATGTATTTTGTCTTAGTTCTGCTTTACTAGATTATTCTTTTTTAAAAATTCTTCTCTTTGTAGGCTTTGGGAACTATTTCTTCATTCCTCCATGTGAATTTTGTCCTTGAGTATTCTTTGTAGGGCTGGTTTGGTGCTCATGGATAGTTTTAGTTTATTCTTGTGTTTGAATGTTTTTATTCCCCCTTGAATTTGAAACTGAGTTTTGTTTGGTATAGTTACCTCAGCTGACAGTTTCAGGGCTTGGAATGTCTCATTCCAGGTCCTTCTTGCTTTTAGGGTCTAAGCTGAGACATCAGAAATGATCCTTTTTGGTTTGTATCTAGATGTGATTTAATCTTTCTCACTTGTGGCTTGTATATTTTTTCCTTGCTTACTCTGTTTGGCAGTTTGATATGATAGGTCTTAATGAACTCATTTGACTTGGTCTATTTGGTGGCCTTTAAGACTTCTGCTTGTGAATTCTGTCTCATTTTCTGACATGGGAGAATTTTCAGTAACTATTTCCTTGAAATAGTTTGTATCTCCATGTTCTCTTCTATCCCAGTGATTCTCATGTTTGATCTTTTAAATTTGTTCCAAAATTCTTGTATATTATAGTCATGTAATCTCTCTCTCTCTCTCTCTCTCTATGTGTATATATATATATATATATATATATATATATATATATATTTCCCTGTACTGCCTCAAGAAGTTCTGTCCTCAAGAGCTGAGGTTCTATTTTTCTACACTATCTAATCTGTTATCAATGCCTTCAAGTGCGTTTATAATTTGATTAGGATTCCTTCATTTATTAGAGTTCACTTTGGTTTCTTTCATTATTTCTATTTGTTTGTTAAAGTGGTCTTTCATGAGGCTGGAGCAGTGGCTTGGCAGTTACAGCATTTGCCCAGCATGTGCAAGTACACAGGTTCAAACCCCAGCACCCACATGCACAACTAAGTGTCAGAGCAATGAAAGCCATGTGAAAAACTCAATAAAAATTGATTCTCTCTGTTCTTTTCTCTTTAAAAAAAGTGATCTTTCATCTCCTATAATTGTTCTCTTAATTCCTTCCTTAAATATTTCTTAGTTCTTTGATCATTTTGGTATTCAAAATTTTTTATGTTTTCTCTGTGTTTTAATCCACCTCACTATCTGTGGGTTTGTCTGTTATGGAATTACAGATTGTGGGTGGGGGGCATTTCTTTGCCTGTTTTTTCTCATATTTTCTGAGATTTTGTTCTTTTGCATCAATTGAAGTAGATTCCTCTTCACCTTGATTTGTTGTTTCCTTTGGTGCGTAATTATCTTATATGTTCTGAGGTTTGTCTCTGTATAAGACGCATGAGTAAATGCCAAGGGAATGGGACCAGAGTTCCCTCTCTGGTGATTCTTTCTTGGATCCTTGTTGATGTTTTGAGGTTTTTGTCTTCTCCATTCTTTGAGTTGGAGTACTCTCATGGAAAGTTTAGCTCAGTAGCAGAAACTCTAACCTGTGAACTTTTAGTGTCCCCTTAGATTCCCAGCACCTCACACAATAGGGGAAAACAAGCAATAGCTACAATCAATGCAAACAATATAAAGCATTAAACTTAATACTTAGGTCCTACTATGACATTTACAATGTTAATTATAACAAAACCCAGAAATGATAGAGTCAGCAATTGCTTTCAGCCAAAACAATAAGTAACTTTTAACTATATCTTCCATTTTAATTAAACAACAAATGTCAATTGTGGCATCCACAGTAGTAATGATTGCTTCAAAATTAATGGTAGGGGCAGGAGTTACATAAGCATTAGTGCTAAAACAGGATAAGAATAAGAAAATTAAGAGAGAAGAAAATATGATAAGAAGGAAGAGAAGAGCTAATGACTTCAAATCAAGAGAATGCAGAAGAGATATAGGATATGATGGTTAGAATAAAGGGGGAGAAAAAGTGGAAGTAGCAAAGTAAAGGAAGAGTGAAACAGCAATAGAAGTTGATTGTTAACAGAAGAAGAGAGAGTAGGAGGAACATGAGAAATACACAAATGAAGAACAATATAAAACTAAACTAAAATATACTAACAAAAACCCTCAAAAGACAAGGAAAATAAAGAAAAATAACAAAATTTTAAATGCTAAAAATGAAAAAAGAAGAAAATATGCATATGTATATATGTCCATGAAACAATAAGCACAGTAAACAAACACACAAAAAAATCAAAATAAAATAAAAACTAAAGAAATGGGAAAAAAAAGAAACAAAATATTTTTAATGAAAAACTGAGGAACTGTTTCTACTGAAGTGGTCAAAATAGTCACTGACAGTAGATGGTGACTGTGTAATCCAAGTGTCTTTCTATTTCTTCTTGATTATGTACTGAGCATGAAAGTACAAACCAAGGTTTGCCAAACTCTTCCTGTTTTTGTGTTGCTTACTAAACTGCCAGTTTGAGTTAAAAAAAAAAATTCTCATCTTCCCTTCTTGCCAGAAGGAAGTAGGTTGGAATGGGGAGCACTGCCAGCTAAAGCTTTGTCTACATGGATCAGATGCATTCCCTGGTTGGGGCAGCTGCAAGGTTGTATGGTGAACTTCTGACAGGTGGGGCTTTGGTATAATTAGGCCTCAGGGGCTTTGCTGGGTGATCACTATTCTGCGAATATAAGATCAACACACCCCAACTGTATGACTGCTGTTGATCCCTCCTGGAAGTCTGGATCTCAGGAATCTCCCTAGGATTCGACTCTTGAGGTGGGAGAGACAATCCTTCCCACCAACTGCTGCTTGTAAAAATCTGGAAACATGGGTGTTTGGCACCAAATGTTCAGACATGGATGTTCAAAAAGTAATCAGGCCTAAAATCAGCTGAGCAAAATCTTTTCATTGAGATCAGGAGAACTTGGACAAGATTCACCAACCTGCCAGAGTGATGAAGGGGAGGGGAAGTGGTATATGGACCCGGCTGGGCAGCAACTTTATAATCTGGGGTTGGCAGGGGAAGTTTGGGGTTTTTTTACCTCAGGGATTTGCTGGTGACCCCATCGGTCATCAGCCAATTGCAAGACACCATTGGGGTTTATCTGCCAGCATCTGATTGGTTGTTCTTTTGCATGTCAGCTATCTGATGCCCAGCTCCCAGCTGCCTGGAATTGACCTAACATCCTGACCTTTTTGCTGATATAGGGTCTCTTCTTCCAGTTGTGCCATCTACCAGGACAGATCAGGATCTTGCTGACCATATGTGTCTTTGCTTGGAAGCATCTGGGACGCTACCCCTGCATGATCATCCTCTTTGCAGAGTGTCCACTGGTTAGTTTTCTCTTCTCCAGGGTGACCTGATCCCCCTGATTGGGAGGTTATGTCACCCAGAGTTACCAAGCCTGTAGAGAATTTCCATGGTTCCCTGAATTTTGGCTGACCAGATAGGGCAAGGGCCAAAATATTGACTTTTTCCTTAACTTTTTAATTTCCTTAACTTTGGTAATCTGGTTTTGGTATTAAACATCCTGCAGGCCAGTTTCATCAGTCTTAAATTGGAAATACTAGGCTACAGTTTTGTAGTTATCCTTTCTGTTTAATACAAGTAGAATTCAGCATTAGATATTCTTTGTCCTGTAGTTGATGGCATGTCTTAATTCAGGTTTTTCTGTTAGAAGTAGTACTTCTGCAAAACACTAATCAGCAAAAGTTTTAGATATAGAGGGAAGGAGCCAGGAGTGTTTGAAGGAGGTGGAGGACCCATAGCTGTAGGCAGAGGGACTGTAGCTGTGGGAAGGAGGACGAAGAGGATTGACATAAGTAAGTGGGAGGGGCAGGGGGTAATAAAGCACAAATTCCAAAGGCCTGAACATGTGGCATCTCTGATCATTTCCCGGTCCAGTGACAGTAATTGTGCAAATCAGTAAAAATTTGAAAGTCAAAAGTCCCAAAGTGTTAAGTAAAAGACCAGCCACCTATGGTATAAGTCTTCAGAGAGTCAGGTGGGACAAGGACAGGACATCTTCTCAGTCCATGGGGGCATGGAACAGAATGGGTAGGGGTTCTGTGGCATGCTTGATTTATGGACAGACCCCTGTGAAGGAATTAGCTTTTCCCATGGCCTTTCAGTATTACTTGGGGCAAATAGGAGCAGAAAGAAGAACAGATGGGGGTAGATCTGTGGTGTGAGCGACTTCATACAGACCTCCACCATGGAAAGTATAACCAAAAGGCCAGGGAAATGTAAAGGGACTTACCCTACTTTTGTCATCCCATATGAAGGGAAACAATATGGTGCAGGAACTTTCTGGTTCATCTGTGGGAGAGGGCAGACCTCAACCCTGTTAAGAGAGGCCTGAAAACCTTCCTGGATTTTGGCACCAAAAATCAGGAAACACGGGTGTTCAGCACAAAATGTTCAGGTATGGTTGTTCGAAAAGAAATCAGGCTAAAAGCAGCTGAGCAAAAACATTTTATTGGGATTGGTGGCCCTCGGGCCAGATTCACCAGCCCACCAGAGTGAGGGTGGGCAAGGGAAGTGGCACACATCCCCCACTGGGGAGCAACTTTATAATCTGGAGTGGACAGGGGAAGTTTGGGGGTCTCCTCCCTCAAGAATTAGCTCATGACTCCATCTATCATTGGGCAGTTACGAGAGCCATTGGGGTTTCTCTGCTAGCATCTGATTGGTTGTTCTTTCCTGCATGAGCTGCTGGATACCCTGTCCCCATCCAGCCTCCTGGGATTGACCTAACACTCCTCATAAACATAACCTTTCCAGACTTCCCAGGCTTAGACTCTAAGTGTATTCATTCACACCCTCTTGTTTAGACCCCCTACATGATTTGACTGATCACGAGATCCGCCAGACTCAAAGGGGAAAGCAAGTTGGGCTCCCCTTTGTTTTTTCAACTTGAACCCCCTTGGGCAAAATATTACTGTGTCTGTTTCACTCTCACTCCACTAAGCACACCTTAGGCCACGTGGCTGGCACTTGCCAGGACTGTGTAGCTAGCTGTTCCTTCAGATCTCCTGGTTCCTGCAGCAGCAGTTGCAGTGAGGCCATCTCAAGATGGCTACTGTCTCAGCTCTCTGTAGCCAGTTGGGAAGCAGCTCTGGATCGGCTAGGGGAAGGTTGCCTTTCTGATCTCAGCATTATCTGTGTGGAATCTGTCCTTGGTACTTTGCTGCACTCTCTCTTCCTCTGTGCCAAGCCAGCACCATTACCACTGCTGCTACTACTGCTGTGATAAGGCTTGAATCCAATGCTGTCTTTTTCTTTGACTAAATTTCTGAGTTAGTCTCTAAGACTCTGACTGTCTAACATTGAGTTTTATTGACATTCATCTTTCATCCACCTCACTGAGAAGTGGTATCTCTTGCTTCTTGAATCCCATGTTGCTCAGCAAGCAGGGATACAGTCTTCCTCTACACTGCCATCTTGAATCCCCATGTAAATTTCTTCATGGTGTTTTAGTTGTGTCTGTTCATTGAACTGTAATGACCAAAAGCTTTGCCAGGATGTGATTCCACATTATGTGAAAAGCCAAGGTATTTACAGGACTTCATGGAGTTTCATCAACATTCAGACAATATATCATATATTAGTGTTTATAAGTTTAAAATTACGATCAGAGTTTTGATGTTACCTTCCTCAGACTGTGAGGCTGGTCTATTAGAACATCCTGGAATGTATGTTAACTATGTTCTGTTAACATTGCCAGCTAATCTTTCCTGAATTTTTTACAGAATGCATTTATTAGAATATGTTTCTTAAATTTCTATAGTTTGGTACCTTGGACCTTTTAAAGTATTGTGATAAAGGCCAGATCTATTTGTTCCAGAGATGTTTTACCATTGCAAGACCTTATTATTAACAGCTGTAAAAGATAACACAATACTATATCATTAAAGAAATTTTAAAAATTGCACCACTATTACATAAATTCCATTAATGCTTCAAACAAAATAGCGGAGTCTATTTGTGAAATGCATTTTCAAACTCCTGGAGAAATATTAGATTTTTCCTTTTTGATTTCTCAAGAAAGTCAAAATGATCTTCATTAAAATACTTCCTTTAACAGAGTGAGAATTTATACGGTCCTAAAAATTGATTCTGTACAAACAAACAGTAAGAGAAAAGTTAGAACAAGCTAAGTTCCTCCTTATCTATAATTTCATTCTCTGTGGTTTTTTTTTCACAGAAGTAACAATCCAAATATATTACATAGATAATTCCAAAAATAGGCAATTCATAAGTTCTAATTTCTAAATTCTACTTGTCTAATGGTGAAATAGATTCTTGCACTATTCCAGCTCCATCCTATTCAGAAAATGAATCATTCCCTTGTTCAGTGTATCTAGTATACACAGTATATTAATCACTTGGTATCTGTCTAAGTTATCAGATCAACTCTCTGGTATCACAGCACTTGTGTTCAACAAACACTTATTTTACTTAATAATAGCTCCAGTGCTCCAGATAATGATGCTGGCAATTCAGATATGCCAAGAAAAGCCATAAAGTCTTATCTTTATTTGAAAAGGCAAGAGTACAACAAGATATTTTTAGAGATAGAGAGAACATTCACATATTTTTCTACAGTGTATTGTTATAGTTGTTGCATTTTATTAGTTATTTTCTGTTAATCTTTTACTATGCCTAATGTATAAATTAAATTTTATGAGGAAAATGTGGTATACACAATGAAGTTTTACTCAACCATAAATGAATTGTGTCATTCACAAGGAAATGGATGGCACTGAACTGGAGAACATCTTGCTAGTAAGGCAAGCCAGACTCAGAATTTCAAGGATCATATGTTTTTCTCTCCTCTGTGGAAGTTAGAAACAAACAAACAAAAAAGGTAATCTATGGAAACAAAAGAGATATGAGTAGAAGAGTAGAAAGGAGAGGTTAGGAGAGATATGGGAGAATTTATACTATGCACACGTATGAATAAATTGTTATGAATTCTGCAAATTTGCACAATTATAATGCAGCAATAAAAGTTTTAAAAATAAAATAAAGTTCATTATGGGTACATTTATAAAAAACAATATATACAGAGTTTGGCACTATCATGGTTTCAGACCTCCACTGGGGGGTCTTGAAATGTATCACCCACAGACAAGAGGGGGGGGACACATGTAATATAAACACTGTTATTAGCAACATAGGGATATTATTCTGAAATCCGTGGGCAAACTTTAGCTTTTTTTACCTTAAATTTTTCTTAGATTGATTTTTGCTTATTATAAAATAAACGTTTTTTTTTCCTTATATCAACAATACATGAAATCAACAAGTTCACATAAATAGAACTCTACCTTTCTACATTTAATTTATATTATATTTAATTTATATTCAGCGGACAGTTTTAAGATGTTGGGTGACTTAAATAAAACTATGTAGATCTTATAAATGTCATTTCTATGTGATAGCTGGTTTATTTAATTTTTCATAGGAGATATTGCTCACTGATGACATCTGAGAAATTGAGTCACATTGAAATAGTTATAGATTTCTCAAAATAATTTTAGTTTTTAAGGGTAGAGTGTTTCCCTTAAAACTGTTTTCATTTTAACATTTCATTTTCCCCAAAGTTGCATGGAAAATTTTCCCTGCTTTTGAAAGGAGCATTCCTTAGAAATTGTAGTTTTTCTCTTAATGACAATATACTCAGAATACTTCCATCATAACTCTGATATGCTGCTAGTTTCAGAAGCTAGAAGGAAACAAAAGCACAAAGATGATCTTCTATTATTACTGATAAAATCAAATAATAAATGTGAGTTGAATATATCCATTAGTATCTGAAAATACAGTAGTTTCACTGAGAGTAATTTCAATTCATTTTATTAACTATGTAACTTTATGAATATACACTTCAATTTATAAGCTGCAAATAAAGTACATTTTATTACTTCAAATAGCATACAAAATATTAGCAAAGTTGTTCCTATGGAGATTTTAATTTGTACCTCTTATTTCTTATTACAGTAAAAATCTCATTATTTCTATAGAAACAGCAAATACAGTTAAGATTATTTGCCCAATTAGGAATTGTATTATTCAACTTTTTGTCACTGTGGCCAAAATATGTGACAAGAACAATTTCAAAGAGTAAAATTTTATTTGGATCTCATGTTAATAGAGATTCAGTCCATGATTAGCTGACTCCATTTCTCTTGGCTTGAAGTGAAGCAAAACATCTTCGTTGACACTCACAGACGAGGAGAGCTTCTCAGCAGAGAGAGAAAGAAAGAGCAGATGTGGACATGTATGAGGAGACAAGGACAAGTTATAATGCACAAGGGCCTGCCCTCAGTGACCTTCTTCCTCCAACAACCTGTCTATTTATCCAGTAGTCCAGTGAAGTTAATAATTTATCAGATTTATCTACTGATGAGGTTATAGTTCTCATAATCATTACACCTAAAAATATATATGCATTGCGTAACACATGAGCTTTTCAGGGGATACCTCAAACCAAAACTGTAAACTAATAAAAGATTTATTTTTTAAAAAATTAGAAGTAGATGATATAGTCATAAATGAACACTGAACACTGAAATGAAAAATTTATTTTCTATTCATTAGCTAATTGCTATCAAATATTGCTACCTTTTATATAAAGAAATATTTTTAATTTATGCATTTTTAAATTTCTCTACATTATACTTTTACTTTAATGTTCTGTTAACCAACCTGCTTGTGTTGTGTGTGAGTGTGTGTGTATGTTCACAATTTTATAGATCTTTTTTGTAGTTGCAGATATTTTGTCTAAAGGCAAATTTCAAAACTTTAACACTGTTTGAATAATTTTTTCTACTTTCTAAAGTTTTTATTTTAAAAATTTTATTCATATTCTCTAAATTAAATTCTCTAAAATAAATTAATTTATTTTAATCATATTTTACCTTTATTTATTGCAAGTATATTTTACCTTTGTGCAGGGCTTTCCAGCAACACTTTGAGCTTAATTTTATACTTTCATGTCATTATATTACTGCAATTTCAAGCAATTTTGCTTTCAAGATTGAAGCTACAGGAGAAAATATGTGCAATTCCAATGCACATTCAATGACTTATTTTAAGGATAAAATTGAACCAAAATCCTAAGAAACATGTGCAAAATTTTCAAACCTTTTGAGAGTTCACACACATAAAAAATTAATTTCCTTACCTATCAATTTTTAAAAATACTTAAGCTGCCTAAAAATTGCAAAATCATCCCCATGATGAACAAAATTATAAGTAGTTGGAAAGCACTAGCTAGAAATATTCATTTTTGCACAATTTATGATATTGAACAATTTGTCATTATGATTTACTTGTTGAATCAGTCAAATTATTTTCAACCAATTCACCTGTAGTTTAATAAAATCACTTTATAGCTGCCAAAGTTACCTCCAAAATTTAAAAGACCCTAGGATATAAAAAGCCATTCAAAGTGAATTTTTTATAAAATCTTTCAAGGTATTTAATTTTTTCCCCTTCACCCTTGTTCTTGTTCTTTTCAGTGAATTTATTTATAAGGTATGTAACAGTTAAATTTTACCAGTGCTTTAAATCTGTTTATGTTGGGGTGTGACATGCAAGGTTCTCAAAAGTAAAAATTTTATACAACTTTAGATATTAAATATATTTAAGTTATATCACTGAGTTAAAGTGACAAAAGACAAAACAATAAGATTAGCAAGATTCTACATGTGCATTAAATAAAACAACACAAAATTCTGCATGTTTTGATGCACCCCTGAAAAAGTAGAATTGGAAAAAAGGAGTATAAAGAGGGAACTCGTTTTTACTTGGTACTGTTTTGTTATTGAGAATTTTTACAAATATTTAATAGTTTGGCACTTTTAAAAGAGAAGGTCTTGGCAACAATTTGGTCACTCATTTAGATGGATTTTGAAACATCTAAAGAATATCATCAGCGTCTAGGGTGACTTGGAAACTTTCATATCTGCCCACAATCTTGACATACAGAGATTTGTGCATGAAGATATGTATGTGTATATATATATACTCTCTCACACACACACACTGTATGAGGATGAGGATAAATGCCCTTGATTCTCAAAATCCTAAGGGAGTTTGGTGAGATGGGTTTCTTCTGTTACTGGGACAGAAAACAAAACAAGCAACAAATACTTTATTCAAGACTCTTGCCAATGGGAAATAAAGACTGAACTCAATTCTGCTGAAAGAAAAGTCTGGATGTTTTTTAAAGTGGTGGGGTAAGGTGGTTGAAAAGTATGATAACACATTCCCAAGAGTGACCTCCTGAGGAATCTCAGTTGACCTAAGAATAGACAGCCAAAAAATTCAAATTTGACCAGCTTGGTCTTAAACACCTGGCAGGAGAGTTATAACCAATGCTCAGCCATACCTAGGCATTTAAAAGGAAAGACACTGAACTCAAAATGTACACTTGTGTCATTTCTCCCACAAGTAAATAAAACTGGGAGGTTATAAAGAAAGTGTTACAGAAGACACTACCAGAGAGACAAGTATGATCTAAGTCAGTTTGAGATACACAAATTTCCCTTACCTCCTATGTGAGTAAATTTGCTCTGTTCTTCACTGGCACAATTGTTTAGTCCTAATATTTAAGCTACCTTTCAGAAATTAGATAGCATTCCCCAACTCAAGAGGACAACTGTGCCATTAAATTAAATATATTGCTAGCAACTCTATTAATGTTTCTAAAGCTATGAAAGGCCTCCACTCACAAGTAAATGACATGTCAGTTCATACTCTAAACTCTAATGAGTTACTCTCTTCATGGTCTTCCAAGGCTGGATGATAACACTGATTGTTTTGTATTCATTGTCTGCAGAAAATAATGTTTTGTTGCATTATCAATTACTCTAGTATAATTCCTCTGCAGGGTATTTCATGTCTGCTCACCTGCAAACCACCACCATCATGGACTGCCCTGATGCACGAGATGCCTAGAGTCTATTAAGCACCAGGTGATCATGGAAATATGACCTTTCATGCAGCTGCCACCCAATTTTTACTGAGGTCCCCCAGATAGAACCTCTGGAGAGTTTCCATGACTGCCATAGCCAATGATCCACTGTCAGCACAAAAAAAGCCAAAATGGTATTGCTCTTTTCCTCCAAAGGCAGTCAAGGAACTCTTCAGAGGGGAATTGAGGCAGGGTATAGATTATCTGTAGGCAGATAGAAAATGGGAAGCTCAGAGAACAGGATCCCACCACCCCAGACTAAAACCTTAGGCCAAAACCTTTTCAGTTTTGGCTGCCTGAGTGGAAGGCCCCACTCATATGTAGATGGCTAACTGCTATTTTTGGCAGGAACACCCTAACCAAATTCAATGTCTCCATTTGTTTTAATACCCATCTTGGCTCCCCATACTCTTTTATTCTCTTATGCCATTTCATTCTCCTCTAATATCCCTGTCTCCTCTCCTCCCTGAACTGTTAGCCACAGTATGGGATATCTCCAAACCCATTGTGACCATCCACCAAACTCTTGTTAAAAGTTTCTTATAAGACCCTGGTTTCAGCTAAAGCAATTTATCACTTATCATCTCTCTGGCTGCTTCAATGATAACCAGGGAATCTTCCTCCTAGGCAGAATTAATTCTTCTGTCTATTTACTCTCTAACTAGATAAAAAATTTAATTTCATCTACCCAATTCGTTATATCCCTTTAGAGTCTGGAATGATGTATATGGAAAATTACCAGAAGCCACTCAGCCAGGGAGCAAACCCCTACTCATTATTTCCAATTTTATAGACTCCTGGTCCTTATTGGTACTTATTGTTTCAGGCTCTTATCAGAGGATCCCTACTCTACTGAAAAAAAAAAACAGTTTAAACATAAAATTCATACCTTGGCTCCCTTCATTCCCTCTATATCAACCCCAGGCTGTAAGCAGCAGATGGGTCCCAAACTCCTCTGGGCCCTCCTCCTCAGGTTTCTCCAGAATAAACTTGTGTTACTATTTAGCTGCAGCTCTCCTCTCTCTTTGTTTCCTTTATTTTTCATCTCTTTCCTTACAACTGGTTCTTGACTTTTTAAAAAATTATTATTAAGAGAAATAGAGAGAATGAGAGATAAAGAGAGGGAGATAATCAATTTTATTTATTTTTTTAATCTGGCTTTTGTTTCTTAGACACTTAGTTGTGTATGTGGTGCCGGTGTTTGAACTGGGGTCCAATATTTTACTTTAAAATATATGCAGGGGCTGGAGCAGTGACTTGGTTACGGCGCTTGCCTGTCATGCAGGGGTACACGATTTCAAACCCCAGCACCCACATACACAACGAAGTGTCTGAGTAATGAAGTAAATAAAAATTGCTCCACTCTTTCTCTCTCTCTCTCTCACTATCCCCTCTTTCTTAAAATAAAATAAAATATAGATGCATATGTAAAGCAAATCCTTATTCTAAATTCCAAGTTCCATGTGTAGTTGAGAGAAATATAATATGAGAAAAAGCAGAGATTCAGGTCTTGACATCACTCTTCATATGGGTCTTATTTCCTTGTATGGGTTTTTTACTTATTTTAATTTATAAAATAATTGCTACACTAAATGATCTCTGAATAATTCTGTAGAGGTATGAAATTATATTATGTTGAGAACATATTAATAAAATAAAAAATATTAGAGCAAAGAATAATAAAATCTAAGTGGAATGGTGAGAGACTTTGAAGTCTTGCAGGATAAAGAATTGTTTCTTCTGTCATGTTCCATTGATAGAATGGAATCTCTTCTATACCCTGTTTTTAACATCCCTCCCCTTCCCTCTCTCTTTCTATCTCTCTCTCTCTCTCTTGTTTATGTATGTGTGCAGTACTAAGGATTGAATACAAGACCTCGTGCATGCTAGGCAATCACCTACTACTGAGCTACATCCCCTGCTCTTTTGAATTTTACTTTGAGACAGTGACTTATTAAGTTGTCCAGGCTGACCTTGCAGGGATTACAGGTTTAATTTCTGTCTTTAACAAATATTATTAGGTATCTCTGTTTATCCTCATTTATCTTTTTCCTTCTTTCTTTCTTTCTCTTTCTTTCTTTCTTTCTTTGTTTTTCTTTCTTTCTTTCTTTCTTCTCTCTCTTTCTTTTTATTTTTTTATTTAGTACCAGGGATCGAACCCAGGGACAGTTAACCACTGAGACACATCCTCAGCCCTTTTTTTAAATTTTAATTTGAGATAGGGTTTCACTGTTTGCTTAGGGCCCTGCTAGGTTGCTGAAGCTGGCTTTGAACTTGCAATCCTACTGCCTCAGCCTCTGGAGTGGCTAGGATTACAGGTCTGTGCCACTGCACCCAGCTCCTTTAGGATCCTTTATCTTCTTTTTAAAATAGAAAAATACCATATCTCATTCCCCTCTTTGTTATCTCAAATTGTACTATCCATGGCCATGAAATTCTTTGAATTTTTTCCTGAACTTTTTGTTTCTTTGTTTTTAGTTCAACATAGTCTTACATAGTGAAGGGATTCATTGCTACACATTCATACAAGCATACATAGTCACAAAGTAACTTAAACCTGATCCTTGTCCAAGATCTCCCCCACTCCCCTACTCCTCATCTCTTATCTCTTCTGTTATTCCTCCAAGTTACAGATATAAATGGCCATATACATGGATATTAAATTTTGAAATTTCTAGATTTATATGCCTGCCTTTGACTTCTCATGGAATTTAAGTGTACCCTACATTATTGATGACTCCTCTTTTTCTTCCCACTACTCCCTCTCTGTCCTCCCTCAACCCCCACCCTGCTTCATAGATATAGTTTCCCCAGATTATGTGTTATTTCAAATTTATTTGTTCTATTGTTTAAACTTGACTAAATTTCATTGTATCCTATGAAACTCTAGCTTTCACATATGATAGAAAACATTTTACTTCTAAGTCTCTGTGTTTGGCTTATTTCACTCAGCATGATTTTTTTCCATTTCCATTCATTTACCTGCAAGAGTCATGATATTGTTTTTTCTAATATCAGAGTTTAACTACACAGTTGTTTTTGGATCCATTAAGCTAATGAAAGACCTCTGGGTTGCTTCTATAATTTAGATGTTGTAAATTGAGCTTCTATAAAACTGATGCAGCAGTATCACAGTATTATGCTGATTTTGCTGTTCTCGGAAACATTCTAGGTGTGAGACAGCTGGGTCATATAGTGGTTCCATTCCCAATTCTTTTTGAGGCATCTCCACACTGCTCTCTAGGGAGGGTGCACCCATTTGCATTCCCATCAACAGTGTGTTAGTGCTCCTTTCTGCCCTCCAGCATCTGTTATTGTTCTTATTCTTCATGTTTGCTATTCTGACTGGAGTGAGGTGGAATCTTAACATAGTTTTTATATGCATTTCTCTGATTGCTAGTGATGTAGAACACTTCCTCATATTTATTTGCCTTTTTGAACATCCTCTGTTGAGAAGTTTCTGTTTCATTCCATAGCCCATTTATTGATTGGATTGTTTGTAGTTTTGGTGTTTTTTTAACTCTTTGTACATTCTGGACATTAGCACCCTGTCAGAGGAGTAACAGGCCATGATTTTCTCCCATTATGTAGGTTCTCTCTTGACAATCTTGACTAATTCCTTAGCTGTGCAGAAACTTTTTCGTTTAAATGCTTCAAAATCATTGATTCATGACTTTAATTCTTGCACAATGGGAGTCTTGTTAAGGAAGAAGGTGCCTACACCAATATGGTGGTGTTTATCCTATTTTTTCTTCTAATAATTGTATGGTTACCAATTCAATTCCTAATTATTTGATTCATTTCAGTAGAACTTTTGTGTCTAATGATTCAGAAATTAATTCAATTTCATATAAATCAGAATTTAAGTAGCAAATAATCTTAGAAATTATTAAACTTGGGCAAACTACTTTATCAATTTGAGCCTATTTGTCATCAGTAAAATGAAGGAATAAGTTCTGTGGATGAGATTGTTTCTATAGCCTCTGCCAAAAGTGACATTTTTTGTACTTTTTATGAAATAGTTGCTAAAATATTATCTTTCCTTGTGATGAATGGGGTTAGGGAGAAAATTTAAATATTTCTTTCAATTTACTAAATGTAGTTGTTATACAGGACTTTACAAATTAATGTTTTACATGAAAAATCTAAAAATTGAAAGGAAGTAGTTACTTTTAAAGTAACAGTTTTGGTATTACATATATATGTATGTAAATACATACATATGTGTATGCATATACATATAGTATATGTATGGACAGTATGAAATCTTTAAATGATAATATATGTGATATTCATACTTTGATATTTATGGAAAACATAAGTTTTTCACCTCATAAGAACATAAAATATATATATATACCAGGTTTGATTACACTGATATATTTTTCAGTTGAGTAGTTAAAAGCAGAAAGATTCATAAAACATGTAATGATGTTACAAACACTGTCTTAAAGTGCTGTATTTGGAGGAGCAATGGGAGGAGAACCAATGGCAGATAATATATGGGGAATAACTTTAAGAATATGATTTATGAAATTTTCACTGAAAAGATTCAAAGTCCATATTTTGCATATTATTAGGTATAGGATGCAGTGTTTATTAATAAATCTGAAATAATTTGTATTGATAGATGATACTTGGACACAAATTACAATAATTCCTTTTTATTGCTAAGCTTCTTGTCCATAGATAATAGCATCTGAGTTGATAGCAATTAATCCTGCATGTACCTGAAAGGATCTTAAGAACAAATTGGACCTTACAGGTAAATAACCAATGATAGTTAAATAACCTTTCAATAAACCTTGGCGGAAAAAGATCAATTAGTCACAGGTCCTGCTGTCGTCACTGAAAAGAGAGTGCTGTGATTCATATCCCATTTGCTTAGATGAAACCTTAGAACTAGTACAATAGTTTTGATAGGCCATAAGACTTAACTGCTGGAAAACCAGGTTCCAAGAAGAGATGTTAGAAAAATATCAATTTAGAAAAGCACTTGTACTGGGATAAAATAGAAAAATAATATTACATTTTGAGAAAAGTGTTACAATAACAGAGGAACAGAGTTTTGGTATAACAATGTTTTTTTTCTTTTTATCTCATTTTGTATTCTATGAGGTTCTTGGATTATTTATGTGGTATTTACATTAGTTTTGGAATGTTCTCATCCCTTATTACCACAAATGTTTCTTCTACTCATTTTTAGTTTATTTTTTGAGCAGTCTAATCATATGTATGTTGTACCATTTGATATTGTTCCACAATTTTGGCAAATTTTTTTCAGCTTGTTGACATTATTATTGCCGTTCTTATTATCTATCATAGTGTTTCAGCTTGAGAGGTTTCTATTGTGATCTCAGGTCACTGATGGGTCCAAGAAGAAATGCTGAATTTCAGTTTATGGTACAATAATAAAAGTTGTAAGACATGGTTCTTCACATGTCAGAGATGTAACCAGAAATCTCACTTCCTCTACTTTGTGTCTTCTACTTTTTAGAGTACTTTTTGAGTTTTCAATTAGGTCAAATTGTAGACATGAGTTAGAGACCATTTGGAAATATCTTCAGTTTCCCTAATTAATCTAGCAACACATTGCAGACATATGAATGAGTGCAAAGTACCGGTTCACAAAGACTTAGTGCTCTAGAGGTAGATGAGGAGATTCAGTGATTGTCCTAAATTGGAGCATTGGCTCACTTTGTCATGCCTTACCATCATCAGAACTTTAAAAGCATTTCTAATGGTCTTTATATCAATTTCTTCATCAGGAAGGGAGCAAGCGGAAAAAATAATATTCTGAGGGATGTTAGCTGACCTCAACAAAATTAGAATCAGCAGGGAGCTAACATTTAGATACAGATGATCAGTGCTTATAAAAACACTTTTCTTAGATTTTTTCCGTTTTCCTCTTCCACATTAGATCACAGTCATAGATTTTGACATATTAATTTTTGTTATATAATATTATGTGCCTTTTGCTGAAATAGCAGTTTTAAAGGGCAATTGTCTTTTCTAATACTTAAGCTTAAATGAGCCTTTATACAAAATTATTAGAGATAGCATCTGTTTAAATTGTATTTGAATGCTTAATTATTCTGGAAATTGGTATTCTTTATCTACTTACCTGAAATTTTCAAGATCTATGTTTGGAACTGAAAGTTGATGTGCAATATAAAAATTGTGTCTTTTTATCATTATTTCATTAAATAAATTTTCCTTTGAACATTTCAAAATCGGATAGTCAATTCTTACTGCCCAAACTAAATATATTAAATAAATATGTTTGATTAAATACATAAGCCAAATTGTTGCCATACCCACAAACATGAAAATATAATAAATTATTCTTGACTTCTAATAATCAGTGATATCTGCAGCATAAACTCAATACCTGAATCCATATAAAAATTATGTTTAAAAACATTAAAATATTTTAGTCTAATAAATAAATTGCTTGGATAAATATCCTCATATTCATAAGGAGAATGAAAGAAATTCATATCCTATTCACCAGTATGTTTTCGACTTTCCTTTAAAAAGTTAACATGAGTTCTATTCTTATTGTAGATGGATAGCAGTTTACACTAATAAAGCTCCGTTGCACAAACGGTCTTTTAGCTCTCTTCCACCTGTGTACTAAGAGGTGAATTACATCATTAAGATATCACACATCAGCTACTATCATCTCCAGATGGGAACCTATATAATTACTATTAATCTGATTAGAGTTAGAGGAAGCAATTTAACTGTGAAAAACCTGTGTTTTCTATTGTTCTTCATTAGCATTCTTGTTCCTTTTTGAAGTAAAATCTAAACAGCCAGGCATGGTGGTACATGTCTGTAATTCCAGTGACTTGGGAGTCTAAGAAAGAAGAATCACAAGTTCAAGGCCAGCCTTAGCAACTTAGTGAGATCTTAAGCAACCCAGCAAGACTCTGTCTCAAAATAAAATAAATAAATAAATAAATAAATAAATAGCTCTGGTGGTATAGATCAGTGGTAGAATACCCCTGGGATCAATTCTCAATACCAATAAATAAATAAAATAAAAGCAACACAATCTTTAGGGAAATAAATGCAAATCAAAATTACTATAAAATATCACCTCACACATGATAGAATGGCTATCACAAAAAGACAAAATATAGCTAGGGTTAGCAAGAATGTGGAAAGAAGGGAACCCTTATACACTACTGGTGGGAATGAAAACTGGTACAGCTATCATGGAAAACAGTATACAGTTTATTCAAAAAATTAAAAAGGAAACAACAGAACATCTAGTATTCCCACTACTGGGATTTATGAAAGGGGTTTAAGCAATGTAAGCATTCCCAGGATTAATCCAGCATTATTCACAATAGTCAACAATATACGGAATAAAATTAGTGCCCATGGAATTCAGCCTTTAAAAAGAAGGAAATCTTGTCATTTGTGACAGCATGGATGAATCTGGATGAAATTATAGTATGTGAAATTTCTAGGTAGAGAAACACAAATATCCCATGACTTCACTTCTTTTGCTGAATTTAAAAATGTTGCACTTGTTCAATCATATAATTAGAATAGTAATTACACAGGGTTGGGAATAAAGGAAATGGAGAGATATTTGTCAGAGTGTAAAGTCAGCTCTGGAGGATTAATATGTTCTAGAGATCTCATTTACAATACAGTGTCTATATTTAAAAATATAATAATGTAAACCTGAAATTTGTTAAAAGAATAGATCATATATGTTCTAACCAGACTAGAACATTGGTAAATAAATATGCTAATTAGTTTGAGCAACCATTTTACAATGTGCATGTAGGCATCAAAGCATCCCTTTGTACACCATAAACATATATAATTTTTATTTGTCACAGTTAAACAGAAAAAAAATAACTTCTGATGAAATTGTCATGTCCAGCAATAATCAAGCAAGTACTTAGGTTTTAGAGAAAAATACAATCTTATGTTCTTTTCATGAGGAACAGTAGGTACAACTTTCTCCCACTTTCAATAGGAAAAAAATTTATTTGATTCAGATCAATACGGTTCTTTCAGATTTATGTGGAAAAATTATTTTGTATTGTTTTAAATGGTGAAATATAGGTATAGTTCAGATGCTTTTGCTTTTGTATTAGCAAACCTGAAGTTATTTAAGAACAAGAAAATATATTTGTTTAATATATTGGTAAATGAAGAGTTTTTGCCTTCAATTTAAAAAAATCAAATTTTGATACTTTTCAATGTCAGAATCTAGAAAGTTTTATACTGCTTCTTAAAAGCAACATATATGCCCCTGCTGCCCAAAAGTGAGGTCAAAATACACTTTGCTAACAACCATGAAATATTCTAACATAAATATTTAATGATACTTTAAGAGGACTCATATTGTGCTAGTGGTAGATTTTTAAACCAGTCTGCAAATGTGCTTTTACTTGAACTCAGGTGGTGGTTTAAAGAGAACTAATCAATAGAACTTTACATAATTGAATTGCAAAGAAAAAATGAGTAATAAAAATTGATTGAAAGAGCTCTTTTTTAACAGAAAACTTTTCAGAATATTTGGAAAAATAAAGTTTCTGGAAAGGGTTTGATTATTTTTAAAATCATATTAGTAATCTGGAAGCCCTATGTCTAAATGCAGAAATGTCTTGGGCTTCCCCAGAAAAAAATTATATTGCTTTCTGCATAACAGCTGGAACAAAAGGATGAGGGTCATAGTACATGACGCCAGAAATCAATGTCATTTGACTCTATCACTTTCCAGGCAAGAAATATGCTGTTGCAACCTATGCTGTTATTTTTTTCTTTCATTTTTAAAACTGAACACAATGCCAACCCATGAAATACTTTGGAATCTACTCCAAAAATGGAGTCATCAAATGAGCTAATCTTTTTAAAAGACAAAACTGTGAGCAATAAAATAAAAAATGTAAAAAAAGTTTCCTCTGTTCCCATCAGGAATTTTATCTCTACATTGCTATAGCAAAAACTGATAAGAAAGTGAGTTTCAGCCTTTTCCATCAGCAGACAATGATATCAGCAAATGTTCCAGACAAAATCTTTTGTAATACATAATCCATCTGGTACTTGATGGAAAGGAAATTTAACAGGGAACCAAAACACAGTCCAAATAATTTCTAAAGTCACATTCATTGGATCTTCAAATGCTGTGTATGTTTCAGTTACTCTTTCATCCATATATGATTGCTGCTAACAAAAAATGAGAGACGTCTTGTTTAAGATATTTTAGCCTAGGGCCCTGTAAGAGGATAAAGAAGAGTAGATTTTAGTATCTATTGTTTTAGGATTTATAAATATTTTCCTTCTTAATACTATGCAGAGGAAAAAAATGTGTTCTCATAAAAGAGTTCCTCTAAGCCGTTTTCTTTTAGTTCTTGAAATCTTCAATGATGTTTTGTAACTCTTTGGAGATAATGAAACCTATGATTGAGGGTTAGTTATGACTTTTTCATTTTCTTGTTTCCTTGTCTGAAATAATAAAAGACCATGATATCTGAGTCCACATACATTCTGTCTTCATTGAACATCTCTTGAATTCTTCAAAATGTATTATAGGCTGAAAATCAAACTGAAAAAGAAAATAGTTTGAAATATATGTAGGTAACAAAATGAACTGGAGGAATTTTCGCTAGTCCAAATTTCACAAACTATATTTCATTTCATTGTAAGTCTCTGATGTCTGTGAATTTAGAAAATATCTTTCAAATAACCATAATGATCAAAATTAAAACAAATAAACATATCACATGAGTTTCTGTCAATCACTAATTTGAAAATATGGATTGAATATGAACTATTTAAGCCAAGTTTACACCACAAAAATGTTTTCATTTATAATAAAAGTACTAGGTATCCATATAGGGCACTCAACAGGTATTTTTACATGAATAATGTCATTTAATCCATGAAAGTAATTTTAGACTAAAATAAAAATCCTGTTGTACATGTAACTCTTTTGTGTCTCCTAAATTCATAAGTTGAAATATTACTCCACAATGTGATGATATTAGCAGGTGGGCATTCAGGAGAGAATTTTGTCACAAAGGAAAAGTTCTCACAAATAGGATGAGTGTGTTATCAAAAAACCTTAGCAATTTCTTTCTTTCTTACCAAAGTTGTCAAACTGCCACCAGAATAGGGCCCTCACCAGAACCTGACCACACCGGCACTCTGATTTTCAATGTCTAGCTCCAGAACTGTGTGAAATAAACTCCTATTGCTTATAAACCCCTCAATCTGCAGTATTTTTTGTACTAGTTCAAACTAAGAAAACCACTTGTCTATAAATATTACAGTTAGAATCCAAAACATTAAATAATTTCTCTAATTTGCACATTGATTATTTGAAAAATAAATTATGAATAAGCTTAAATTCTATCCCTTAAGTTTAAATTTTCAATTCAAAATTATGTGAAATAATTCATCAAATTGTAATTTTTATAATTCATATTAGTCACTGAAGTCTCTTGAGTAATTTCTTTGAATCCTTTAAGATATTATAAATCCCAGTGTTATTTATTTGTGCACTGTTCATCTTTAAACACTCCAATGCAGAATATTTTTTCTTTCTTATTTTTCTAAACCTTTACCAGAGAAACCCATTTCTGATTGACACTACTTAGTGTTTAGATTTTTCACCAGCAATATATTTCACAGATGGAACAATCTTAGTCTCTACTTTGCAGCTCTTGAAATCACTAGAAAAGTAGAATGATATATGTCATTTAAAACCAGAAGAAAAAAAAAATGCCCAGCTACTCCTTCACTGTCAAAATAGTCAGAAATTTTGAAGTAGAATCTAGGGTCCTGGTTTATAGTGAAAGTGCTTGTTAAAATGTCCCTTTTAAATTCTTGGTCTCAAACTCACACTCTCTACTTGCCGAAAGACCTCATGTGTCTTAGTCTGGTTTCTGTTGCTATAAGTGAATACCACACATGAGCAATTTATTAAAAATAGAGGTTTATTATCTCATGGTTCCAAAGACTGGGAAGTTGAAGAGCATAGTACCTACATCTAATGAGGGCCTACTTGCTGCTTCACATCACGGTGAAGGACATCATATGGTGAGATGAAACAAGCATTCTAGTTTGGGTCTTTCATTTTTTAAAAAAAGTTACTAGTGCCATTATGGGGAGCACTTCATGATAGTCTCATGATCTCATCTAATTCTAATTACCTTTCCATAGCCCCATCTCCAATTAATAATAACATATGATTTTGCGTATTCAGTTTCCAACTTAAATTTTGAGGAATACACCTTTTTTTTTTTTCCAGGTGTTTACAGCAAGAATTTGGGAAGTCACAGCAGCACAGAGACTGAGTATGGGGTATCAGAAAGGGTACCAAGGGGCTGGAAAGACAGGTCATATCTATAGAAAGGAAGGAGAAGCAGCGAAATTGTAACAAATAATTCTATATGAAAAAATGTTTTACTTGTAAGGACTTGGTTTAATGTGTATATAGGAAAAAGGTTAAAAATTAAGGCATGCATTAATAAATTCGCTTCATAAGCACAATGCCATTATGTTTTCTATTTCAGATCATATTTTATTCAGAATTCTTTCTTTCTGTTATTCTCTATCATTATACATGGAAAAATGTATCCTATTTGTGAATAAACAATGGTAATGATATATCCCATAGAAATATAGTGACTCAGAAAGACAAGGGTCTCTAGTTTATTGCCAAAATAGACACATTAATTTCTTAGGTAATAATAGTAAAAGTAATATTAGTTGAGGCAACTTATTGTTTTAGGACTTGGTCTATGAACCTACATTTCCTTTAAAAATTTCCATTCAGTTTTTGTAGTTTTTAATTTAGGAAAATGCATAATCCGAAAAGTTAAGGAAAGATTTATGTGTCCTCTCTTGATACAGATGATGGCCTCAGCATACTGGAGTGCACTAAAATGAGTCTTTGTAGCATTACTAAACAAAATGAGCTGAACTTTTGGCATCAAATAGACTGTGATAATGCAATTAGTTCGTAAAGGAAGTTGTAAAATATGTTTCTCCAGAATTCCTTAAGAATATTCTTTGGTTGATTCTTCCCAGTCTGTTCTTTATTTTTTAATGCATATCCCATTGATCATTTATTCATTTAGAAAATTAAGTGTTTATAATTTAAAATATCCCTTGCGTGTTGAGAAATTAAATTCATATGATATAGTTGTCAGACAGCATTTAAATTATTTTTCTGAAAATTCTGGACAACTAAGAGGCAAAACAATAATGGATTACCAAATGATTTTAGTGTTTAAAAATTTTAGTGGTTAAAAATAGGGTCTAAGGGGTTTGGAATTTAGCTCAGTGGCAGAGCCCTTGCCTAGCATGCACAAGGCCCTGAGTTTGGTCCTCAGCCCTGAAAAAAAATAGGATCTAAGAAGTTATATAATTAATCTTCATCTGTTTATACTAAAATGTTGATATTTGAGAAGAAACTAATCTTTGTGAAAATATTGTATAATTTATACTTTGATTTTATTTGTCAGCAATTCTACCTAACTTTACTCACCCTCAAATACCACCTTCAAAATCTAGGTTAGGACTCAAATTCTGATTTCTTAAAGAACTCAACTAACATGCAGATAATTTTTTGTGCTCACATTTTCACTTTGTAATAAATTGCTGAAATTATTAGGTCTGTTGCTTTGTAAGTTTTTATATATTATTTCAAGAATGTAAGTCAACTTGGTCAGAAAGAAGAAAGAACATATTTTAAAATTATATTATGAATCTGTCCTATTGTACCATGCTATGACTAAGGAAATTGGAGCTTAATATAGAGCTTCATATACTTTAAATAATCTAAATTTATTTTTAGCTACTAACATGCTGACTAGGATTTTTAAAATCAATTATCTTTTCCGAAGATTTAATGGCTCATCAACACAAGAGACTTATCCAAACAATAAATATGACAGCTCTAAAGAGAAAAACAACACACTGATTAAAAATGAGAAACTTTGCCCTGAAGTTGAACAGCTCCTTAGTATTATCCAAATCTGTAAGATCACAGCAGAAATTTTTGAGCCTAAAGATTTTATCTCCCTGCATCCCAGAAGTCCCCTCAGCTGTGAAGAAACACACCTTCTGCAGCAAAAGCACTGAAGCAACTGATTCAGATCTGTTGTTTCAACCATAGCCATGGAGTTGTGACCCAAGTTTCCTTCTTCTGCTTTCTTTCTGAAAATAAGTAAATATTTTAAAAAAAAAAGGAGATTTTACATTTTCTCTACATTACTCCTATTGCTATGTGTATCCTGAACAGAAATTAGTGCATTTGTTTGGAAAAATAGATGTAACAAGAATATTAATGTTGTTTAAATATCCAGAATTAACAAAAGCCTACCAAAGGAGAATGGATGGGTTCATGTTAGTGAGTTAAAGAACAATTGAGAGTAGGAAAAGCTTATCTTGGCTCCTGGTTTCAGAGATTTAGTCTATAATTGGCCAAATCCACTGCTCCAGGCTAAAGGTGAGACAGAACACTAGGATGAAAGAGTATGGTGGTGAGCTCTCCTCCATCAATGGTGACCAGGAAACAGAGAGAGGGAACTGAACCACAGGAAAGATGAACTCTTTTAGGGCACACAACCAGTGATCTACCTCCTCCAGCCATGACTGACCTGCCCTGACTTATCTCCCAGTTTGTTCATTCAAACTAGGATGATGTAGTTAGGTTGTAATTCTCACAATACAATCATTTCACCTCCAAAAACGTCCTGCATTAACACAGGAGTTTGGAAGAACACTCATGTACAAACTATAATGGTGTTATATTAATACTGTGTAATTTTATTGCCAATAAAATGAATGAGTAGCTAGGCATGGATAAGCTTAAAAAAAAAAAACCTTGAGTGAAAGATTCCACACAAAACACTAAAAAATACTGTGTCATCTCACTTATATGAAATGCAAAAGAGAAGGAAGGATGATGGATTACTTAATTGAACACACTGGGGGGCTAGATCTTTGGCTCGGCGATTACAGTACTTGCCTGGCATGCATGAGGATGTGGGTTCAAACCCCAGCACCACATACACAATGAAGTGTCAGAACAATGAAAGCAACATGAAAAACTAAATAAAATTAATTCTCTCACTCTCTTTCACTCTTTCACTGTTCCTCTCTCTCTTAAAGATAAAAAAAAAAATAAAGAGCACACTGGAAATTTCTGAACCAGTTACTGTATCTTGTCTGAGGGAGGCTTACAAGGCTAAATGTGTTATAAATGACAAAGCATTTTACTGTAGTTTTATTCATTGAACTCATAGTGCACATCAATTTTGTAGCAAAGGGAATGGTTATTATTTGAGAATCAGGACCTTGAGAAGATAGGACAACTAGAAATTTTTTTTTATTATTTATTTTTTTTTAATTTTATTTTTGAACAACCTTACACGATTTTAACAAAATAATATAAAATGTGTATATAATGTGTAAATTTCTGGATATTGCAATTATCCCCAGGAGTGCCCCCCCCATTACCCTCCCTTATCCCTCCCTTCCCTTTCCCTTTATAACTCTAAAAAAAGGTATTAGATTATAAAGCATTACATCTTATCTGGATTTAACTCTTGTTACTAAACCAACTTTCTCATTGTCCAGGGTCTAGTCCCCACCTCCACCTATGAGTGGAGACAATCGACCCTTAGATCTCTGGGTTAAGCTGATTTTACTCATCATGATCTCTTCCATAACCATCCATTTACCCTCAAAGGCTGCAAGGTCATTGTTTCTAATTGCTGTGTAACATTCCATGGTATAAATGTACCACAGTTTTTGGATCCATTCTTCC
>PVKS010024292.1:0-31246 GCA_004027875.1 Aplodontia rufa
TGTTAAAAAAAAAAAAAAGAATTCTTGGGGTCAGGTGGCCAGGTTTGAGATTGCTTCTGCCAAGTATTAGCTCTGTGACTTGACTTCAATACCCTAGACTTCTCTGACTTTTCTGATTACAATATTATACTTCATAGGGCTGATTAGATAATTAAATAAATATGCAAAATGTATATACATATCATGTATTGCAGCCATGTACTAATGTATGGTGTGAGGGACAGAAGAATCTTACAATTAAGAGTTGGGACACTGGAGGCAGAACAAGTTGCATTCGACTTCTGATTCCAACACCTGCCTCAGGAGTGTATGTGACCTTGGTAGTCTAGTGACCTCAGTTGGGTATGGTGAAGTGCCCTGATGCTGGAGCCAGACTTTCTGGGCTTGAACTTTGACTTTTCTCCTTGGTGGCTGTGGGAGCCTGAAAGTTTTCTCTGCATCCCTCAGTTTCTGTATCTATAAGAAGAGACTTAGAGCAGAACCCACCTGAAAAGGTTATGATGAGGGGCTGGAGCAGTGGCACAGTGGTTTCGGAGCCTGCCTGGCATGCACAAAGATGTGAGTTCAAACCCCAGCACCATGTACACAGCTAAGTGTCAGAGCAACAAACGCACATGAAAAACCAAATAAAAAATTAGTTCTCTCTTTCAAAATATCTCCCTCTCTCTTTTTTTCTTTTTTCAAAGGTTATGATGAGGCTTAGCTGAGTTGATACATGTAAGGACTTAGGACATCACCTGGAGCCCAGCAAATGCCTGATGATGATGATCACAATGACAGTGGTGATGATGAAACTCTCCAGGCCTCTGCCTCCTTGTTACTAATATAGGGAGAATAACACCCAGCTCATGGGGCTGTTATGAGGTCATAATATGAGGTCATAATAAGGAAATAATGTTTCAGCATCTAACACAATTGTCCGGGGCATAGTAGATGTTTTCTGAGTCCACTGAGGTTGGCACCATGATTCCTATTGTATGCCAATCGAAGTCCATTGTGGTAATACCACTCCCTTTTAACTAATTTTAGGAATGAGCACCTGACCCAATTCTATCCACTAGGATTTGACATTGAGTCTGCTGAGGGCTTCCAAAAACACTACAGTCTTTTCTATGAGAGAGTCCTGGTTTGTGCCTGGATGAGGCACATCTCATCCTTTCTGCTCAATTCTCAGATTCAACAACAAATGAATGGGCATCATAAAATTAGCAGTTGCCAATAAATTACAGTAGAATGAAATGTTTGTAGACCAAAAAGACTCATAACAAAGCTGGATACTGGATACAAAGCTTTGGTCTTCTTACAGAAGCATGTTTCCCCAGGGACACTCTTTTGGATGTTAATAGATAGATGTGGGGCTTATGAAGTTAGAAGTCTTGGAAACGTGACCTTGTTACTCAAACCACGAATCCCAGCTTGAGTCTCTATCACATATAAAATCAAGCCAAATAAACAAACGTCCAACGAGAACAAAGAGTTTCTAAAAACATGGTAAGGACGTTTGCAAAGCTTGCTTGCCTTATTCTCCAAACAGGAACTTGGGAATAATGAGGCTACTTGGCCACTCTAAACTCCACATAGAAAGAAGCTTTTGATTTTCAGAAGGCTTTTACTCCAGGCCCAACTTTCCTTTAATTGTTGTATGGCTTTTACTCTCAAGATACTGGCCTGGGGGGCTGGAGCGGTGGCTGAGCGGTTATAGCAGCTCAGCGGTTATGGTGGTTCAGCGGTTATGGCACTTGCCTGGCACGTACAAGGACATGGGTTCAAACCCCAGCACCATGTACACAAGGAAGTGTTGGAGCAACAAAAGCTACATGAAAAAAAAAAATAAAATTGATTCTATCTTTCTCTCTCACTGTCCCTTTCTCTCTTAAAAAAAAAAGATATTGGTTTGGGAAGCGGACTTGAGTGATCTTGACAGACAAAAGAGTAAGACTGATATAGGTGACAAGCACCCAAATGAATAAAAGACTGGAAAAAAAGGGAAAAGGTGCTGCTAGAGGAGTTGTTGTTAAGAACCAGCAAGTAGAAGACTGGTTTTAGTTTTAAAGGACTCAATTGGCAAGTTATTAAGCAATAATACTTATATACGTTGACCAGTTAGTATGTGTGATGTCCTATGGTACACATATATTAGCTTCCTTAATCCTCTAAACATCCTATGAGGAAGGGGTTTATATTATTCCCATTTTAAAGATAAGCAAAATAAAACCTCCAAGCTGCTAAGTAACTTACTCAAAGTCACAAAGCTAGTAAATGACAGAATGAGGATTTGAAACCAGGTAGTCTATTTCTAGAACCACTGCTCTTAACCTTCCCACTGTTGATGCCTTAAATAAGATTTTTTTTTCCTGCAGGCATGAAGGTTTCTAAATTCCCTACATCACTCTTATTTCAAATCATAGTTAATACAATGTTATCCACGACTAGTGAAGATTTTGGCAGCATCTTGGCATTTACTATCATATTATTCCATCTGCAGAATGCTCCCAGTGATTAAAATTTTCAAACTGGCAAATAATTAGTGGGAAATAAATCCAAATATAGTTTCCTGTCCCTGTGTTAAACAGTGCTGAGTCTGAGCAAAATAACTTAGCCACTTGCACCAGGAAGTACTCATTTTCAGAGGGCAGGATTGCAGACCAACTGAAATAGTTAATTTATCAAGACTATTAGCTAGGGGCTGCAGCAGCGGCTCAGTGGTTACGGCACTTGCCTGGCATGTGCGAGGACACGGGTTCAAACCCCAGCACCACATACACAACGAAGCATCGGAGCAGTGAAAGCCACATGAAAAACTAAATAAAATTGATACTCTCTCTCACTGTACCTTTCTTCCTTAAAAAAACAAAAACAAAAATGTGGGCAGTTTTTCTGCCTGTTTGCTTGCAGACCCCATTCTCCACCTTTCCTGCTCTGCTCTTACTGCAGGGGCGGCAGTCACTGCCAGGCTTCTGTGCCCATTGACTTCAGGTTAGGATGAGCCGACAGGAGGCAAGGATGGAAGAATCACTTCGACAGTCTGTAATCGCCACCCCATCCTACTCTCCCACTCTGTCCACCTATTCTTGGGCAGTGGTGAAACCGGATTTTCAGCCTCTGCTGCTGTAGAGTTGAGCAGACCCCAGCTACCTGCCAGGGCCTTCTTTCAGGTTCTCATCTCATGAATTTGAAGAATGAAATCCACAGAAGAGGAAGAGTACAAAAGTAGGATTTATTCAAGTGAGAAGAGAAGAGACAGAGCCCCTGCAGGGTGAAAGGGGACCGGACAGGGGTTGCCACTTAAGTGTACTAGTCCAGGGGCTTAGGTAGCTACTGCGTAGGGGCATTGACCAATATCTATGGTACTAGGTCTTGGAAAAGTACCAACGCTATTGGTCAAAATCTGTGCTGCACAAATATTGGAAATATATGAACACTATTAGGCAAAATCTATGTTAAATAGGTATTGGAAAGTATCAAGGCTGTTGGATTGTTCCTTGACCTTCTAATTAGCTGTGTCCTTAAACTTTCTTGCAACCTTCTTTTGGGTTTGCCCCCACTTCCACTTTCCCAGCTGCTTTGGGACAAAGGCTTTGCTGCAATGTTTGGAATGTTTCAGATTATTTTCATGGTGTGGCCTTTATATTTGAAAAGAGCCTTAATTGGGATCCATTACCCTGACTGCCTGACCATTTTACTACCTTATTATATTCTCTGGCTACATTTTTGCAAATGATGAGGTTTCTTCCTTGGATCCAATCCTCCCTACTTCCCCACGGTGGCGGTGGTCTTTCTCCCATGGTTGCAGCTATGGGGCCCTCAGGAAGGCCCTGAGTACAGTTCCTCCTTCAAAGTTCCAGCTCCTGGTTCTGCTACTCCAAGGAGTGGTAGTGGCTTCCTGCAGTTGTTAATCTCTGGGTTCCCTTGCCTTCTCCTGGCTTTAGCTCTTTCAGCATTCTGGTATTCCATTTTTTCTGTGACACCTCCTGTCCTAGGACCTGCTTTCTTGGTGACACTCAACCAAAACATAAGGTTAATCAAGCCTGTAAGAGTTCTCAGCTGATTCCTTCATCTCTTTTTCCCTTCTCTGACAAACATTGCAGACCCATCCTTCCTGCTCCTTCAATCATCTGTGCACTCCTTAAACACCCACCTGTCCTTTGCAGTATTAATCGAGGGCTTTGTAGCACTATTTCTCTCTCCAAGGGTCACCAAGGAACCAAGAAAATCTTCTTGGGTTCAGATTAGCTTAATGTGTTTCTTGGCATTTCTCAAGTATTTGTTTAGGAGAGTAGAAGAGAGTTTAAACTGTATCTACTGTTTTAGCCTTTTAAAAAAGAACAGGGGGAGGGCTGGAGCAGTGGCTCAGCGCTTACACCACTTGCCTGGAATGTGCAAGGATGTGGGTTTGAACCCCAGCACCACATACACAATGAAGTGTCAGAACAACTAAACCCACATGAAAAACTAAATAAAATTGATTCTCTCTTTCTCCCTCTCTCTCTCACTGTCCCTCTCTCTTAAAAAAAAAAAAAAAGAATTTGGATCAGGGATGTTGCTCAGTGGTAGCTTCCCGACGTTGTCCAACTTGCACAGGGGCCTGGGTTCAAACCCCAGCACTGAAAAAAGGAAAGAATTTGTCAGCATCAAATGCTATCTCCCTTGGTGAGGAAATAGAAGCAAGAAACACCCAAATCAGAAAGTAGGGGCCTTGTTTCTGCTGCAGATCTGTCCCATCCCTAGTCTCAGGTGCTTCTCCTTCCTTCCAGCTCCACCAGGGCCAGCTGCCTCAGAATCATTTTAGTACTGAAACCAGGCAGAAATTCATAGTCACAAGACATGTGTGCATTTCGGGGATTCTGGAAAAATAATTTGTGTCTTAGAGAAATCGTGCAAAGATCTCCTCCCCATCTTTCTCTAGATGTGCTTCTGCTTAGCGGCTCCACCCTGAGAAAAGGAATATCCACCGGCTGACCACCCCCTGAGGGCTGGGCACCAGGGATGGTGCCAAGGCGGCCAGACTGTTGGTTATGCGTGTGTGTGTGGGTGGGGTGGGGTGGGGGAATGTTCCTCATTTAATTCATATCATTATATATTGGAAACATGCCCAGAATTAACATCAGTCCTGAAAGGGATGTTTATAAAATTGTAAAAATCATACCAGAAGTTTTCCATCTCATTGTGGAGAAGAAAAAAATACATGAAATCCTCCAGGGAGAACTTGAAATGACTTAAATAATAATGATTAACGATGATAATAAGTACACGTGACAAAGACAGAAGCGATGCAAGCAGAGTGGAGAAGTAAGGGCTCATACACAGGACAGCTCCTTTAAGATCCTCGTGTGCCGCTAATAATATTTGCTTATTTTCATATGGAGATAAACGGGTAGAGACACACCATCAACTGTGTTGGGTGATTGCATGGGAAACAAATTTGTTTTCATCACAACTTTAGAGGTTAAAAGTAACAGGAAAAAGCCAAATCATCGAGCAGATACTGGGACTTAAAGGTTCACATAACTGTGAAAGGACCAGGAAGGCGAAGTGGCCTTGGGCACAACTGGATTGAGGAACTAAAACAAAGAGGCGTTGGTACTTACAACTGGTAGCATAGTGTCTTGCCCTGAGTCTCATTCTCTCCTACTACAGTTACTTTTCCTTAGCATGTCAGTGACAGGGGCATCAGCACAGGTAATTCCAGAGCCATGCCACTCCAGTTAAGGGCTCCAAAACTCAAGAAAGGAGCAACTGGTGGAAATTCAGTGGGGGTCTCTGATTGGCTGGGTTTGGGTGTCCCATTCACCTCTTGAGCCAGTATTTGTGACCAGGAATGAGGCACTTATGATTGGCTAGGATGGATTCACCTGTTCATGCATTTGACCATTGAGCTGGGTTCTGGGACCCATCTCTGCCCCAGGCCCCATTAGATGGAGGGTGGGGATCAGACACCTGGCAGGTGTTTGCTGGAAAGATGTGAAAGGACTGAAAACTAACGAAAGGGCAAACACGAATGTATGGGTAGAACCTGAAATTATTTTAAGGGCAAGGAACCTGGGTGAGCCTGGCTATGGCACTGGGAGTGGTTTGTGGGGAGGAACAGAAAAACCAGAGTATTCTGATAGCATTGCCCCCTTCGACTGCCATCTTGGGTGGGAAATTATGTCTGCGGTGGTTTTACTTTATTATTGTTGTTTTGTTGTTGTTGTTGTTGTTGTTGTTGTTATTAATTATTTTAAAGAGAGATGAGGGAATAAAATTTTATTTATTTTTCATCCGGTTTCTCTGACAACCAGTTGTGTATGCGGTGCTGGGGTTTGAACTTGGGTCCTCGCTCATGCCAGGCAAGTGCTTTAACTGCTGAGCCATAGGAATGGGCATGCACAGATGGGACTCACACTTGGTGGTGGCTACGGGGAAATTGAGTTGCAAGACTGAGCTCAAATCAGATCTCTTTCTTTTGGGGGAAATGGATTCTGCCTGTTCTTTGAACAGCCCTGAAAATGTTCCGGGTGCCAGGAGGTGAAGAGGAAGGTTCACCAATGGACTCCACCTTACGACACTGACACACATACCCGTGGGACAGGCCTGACGCTAGGGCTGCCAAGGACAAGCATACAGCGATTTCATCTCCAAACTCCTCTTCCCTCACTCCTCCCAGCTGTATCAGGACAACGCTGCCCACTTGGGATTGGGGTGGGGCAGAGACAAAACTGCTGAGCAGGCAGTTAATTATTTGCTACTTGCCAAGTGTTTAACTTACAGTATCTGATAGCACACCCGGATTGTAAACATCCTCTCCTCTGCAGATCAGAACCCAGGGTTCCTGAGACCCAGCTGTCCTTGCCCCAATTCTCTCTCCTTTGTTATCTGATCATTCCCCCTGTAGCCCAAATGCCCAATCTATTTTCTGTGGACCATGCTTACTTTTCTTTAGGTAGAACAAGAGGAGTATGCTGAGGATAGGGAGGGTCTAGTGGGACAATCAACAATGTAGCATACTCCCAGCCCCCAGAAACCAAATAATACTTTCGTAATCATTAATGGAAAATTCATAATCACACACACACACACACACACACACACAGACATTTATAGCTATTATGGAGGGAATACGGAAGAATCAAGAGACTGGGGTGTGGGCAATGTGGGGGTGACTCTGGATCAAATGCATATCTTGTTGTTAATTTTATATGCATTTATGATTGTACAACAACTCAGGTCCTTAATTTAAAAAAGACAAAGAGAGAGTCTGCTGAAGTTCTTTTAGCATTCAGCAAACTGTGGGGTCCCCCACACCCAAGGCTGGCACAGGGTATCCCAGCATCCAGCATCCATGTTCTCAGAGGAGACAGCCCTTGGGGACCCTGACTCAGCACACAAGAAAGCTTCAGACCAGCTTCTCTGTTTCTCCAGTTCCTTCCAGCAGTGCCATCAGGACAGTGTGACGAATACAGAAGATTTTTAAAGCCTCCAATTAACCACATACCTCTACAGGGCAGCTGGTGGTGGTGGGGGACTGGAGAGGCGAGACCCAGATATTCATTGTCAGAGCCCATTGGAGCCCCCAGCATTGACGATGGCCCCCCAGTATTTGCTGAATGCTAATAGAACTTTCTCATACCCTCGTTCTCCCAGAGAATGGAGCTTTTTTTTTTTTTAAAGAGAGAGGGACAGTGAGAGAGACAGAGAAAGAGAGAAACAACTTTATTTAGTTTTTCACATGGCCTTAGTTGCTCCAACACTCAGTTGTGTACGTGGTGCTGGGGTTTGAACCCGGGTCCTCATGCTTGCCAGGCAAGCGCCGAAACCACTGAGCCACCGCTCCAGCCCAGAATGGAGCTGTTTTAAAGCAGGTGTTGTCTACAGAAAAGAGATGAGGTCTTTGGGCTGAAGGGAGAATGTTCAGGCAACCAATGAGAAAGACTTGAGGCAAGCGTGCCCTGGGTCTCGGGTATTATTGTAACGTTTTAATAATTCAGAAACTCTTTTTTAAATTGAGGGGAATATGTCAGTAACAGCATTTCCAGGAGAGTGTTCCCTCCCACTCCCTAGTTAAAAATGCTCAGGGGAGGTCCATGGTCTGTCTTGTCACTGCCCTCTCAGGAGTTGTTCTCTGAGAGGCTGTGGGTGCACATGACCTACTTCCTCCTCCACCTGGATGCTCTGAGACTGGGGTGCTATGGTTATCAAGCAGAGCCCAGTGAGACCACCAGAGGCCCAGCTCTCCCCGGAGTCCTCACCGCACCCAGCTTCCACTGTGCAGTGTCTGCAGAACCCAGCTGGGTATTTTAGGGTACTTCCTTGTCAGAAGCTCAACCTCTCTCGTGGGCCTGCCAGGGGATCTGACCATCATAAGAACGCTGGTCTCTATTAGTAGTGTACTAGGAAAATTTACACAAACACAAGTGCCTGGGTATCACTCTCACGTATAGTATCTGAATCACTGGGGTGGGGCCCAGGCGGGAATGCATTGTTGACAGTCCATAAGGTGATTTTGATGAGCACCTTGACAGGAGTCATTCGACCCCAAGTCAGCCTGCCCAATGCCATGGAGGCTGGCAGAAGATATTACAGCACTACAAGCAACCTAAGTTGCAGGTTGGTTACTTTTATTCCCCAAGTACACAGGGTAATACAGAGGATACTAAGCACACAGTGGGTTCATCACATCAGAGGAAGCCAAAGTTTAGGGAACCCAGATATTTTTAAAGTACTGCAAGGAGCTGGAGTGGTGGCTTAGTGGATATGGTGCCTGCCTGGCATGCATGAGGACGTAGGTTCGAAACCCAGCACCATGTACACAATGAAGCATCAGAGCAATGAAGGCTACATGAAAAACTAAAACTAAAATGAATTCTTACATTCTCTCTCTCTCACTGTCCCTCTCTCTCTTTTAAATAAATAAATAAAAGTACTGCGAGCAAACCTGCACAACTTTCACCCCGGAGCGAGACACCACCTTTGCTACCCTAGACAGCAAGCGAGTCTGCTCTTCACCTGGAGGGAGGCACTCTTTCTTGTCTTCTAAGCTGATTCGCTTTGTAATTTTCTTGAAGAAAGTAGTTGGAAAGATGAAATAGACAAGAGTGCAGTGCCCCTGCTCACAAAACATGTAGAAACCCAAGAGACCCGATGGGAAATGTTTTCCTGACAAATTCCTGGTGAAGAATCTCTGATGTAGAATGTTGTTTGCATGCAGAACTGCTTTTCAGTTTTCAAACAACCGAGTCGTTATAACACAGTGGATGCTTATTTTGTGGGAGGGGAAATAGGCAACTTCCTTGTGATATGATGACAACTACAACTAAATAAATGCCATTCGTTTCTGTGTACAAAGCAAACATCAAATTCACAGCTGTAGAAACACTGGGAGGGTTAGATTTAAAAATGCATGCAAAACGTCCACACACAGTCAATAAAGCACGCTAGTTCTCTCTCTTCTTTTATCCTTTGCCCACTTCACAGTCTTGCCTGGAGCTATGCTAGCTGTACAAAGCCAGGAAGAATGGTCTGGGTTTCCGTTCTCCCAATACCTATGGCATTGCTAGAAGGAATTCCTTGGATCCTTTAAATGTGTTGCAAGAGAGGCACCCATTGTGCCAAAGGGTTAATAAGGATGACTTGTCATGGGCTACCTATTGTCTGGGATTTTCTGATCTATCCATCGCTCAAATCTACCTTGCACTTGCCTATCATTTCCTCTGACTTCTCTCTCTGTCTTTCTCCCTCTTAAAGAAAGAGGGTCAGTGAGAGAGAGAGAGAGAGAGAGAATCAATTTTATTTAGTTTTTCATGTGGCCTTTGTTGCTTTGACACTTCATTATGTACACGGTGCTGGGGTTTGAACCTGCATTCTCGTGCATGCCAGGCAAGCACCGCAACCGCTGAGCCACCACTCCAGCCCCTCTGACTTCTCTCTTTACCTCCATCCCCACCACATTCTTACTGTCCTAAACCTTTCCTCACCCATTGCTAACCACTGTTACTCTTCTCAACAGCCACCTTCCAGAGGCTGTCAAATCAAAACCACAATAAGATATCCTTTTATATCCACTAAAATATAAAAGGCAGATAATAACAGCATCGATGGGGATGTGGACAAATTGGAACTTTCACACATCACTGATGGGGTCATAAAATGATGGAGGCCATGTCAGTTCTCCAAGGTGTTAAAGATAGAGATAGTGACCATCGTAGTCCAGCAAGTTCACTCTTGGTGAACTTGGTGTATACCCAATAGAAATGAAATATGTTTACCCAAAGACTTGTAAGCAAATGTTCAGAGCAGCATTTTTTGTAATAGTCCCCAAAGTGGAAGCAACCCTATGAAAGGATGAATGGATAAGCAAAATGCCTGGTGGATGACCACCCTAACCACATTCCAAGCCTCCATTCATTTTAACACCCACCTTAGCCCCCCACACTCCTTCATCCTCTCATACCATTTCCTTCCTCTCTAACACCCCATCAGCTCTCCTCCCTGAGTTGTCAACCACAGTGCAGGACACCTCCAAGTCCACCGTGACCACCTATCACATCCTTGTTAAAATTTCCATATAAGAACCTGCCTCCAGCTAAAACAAATTGTCTCCTATCACCTCTCTGGTGATAGATGATATAGCTGCATCGGCTATAACCAGTGAGTCTTCTTCCTATGGACAGGAACTTGCCTAGCCAATTTTCTCTTCCCTGTTTGTGTAATTATTGGCCTTGCCATTGGGCTTTCTGTGTTTCGGCTATTCACCTCAATGCCACACTGATCAGAGTCCACAATACGCCCCCTGCTAAGCTCCATGAGAACTGTCTAATATGAACACCTATAAGAGTCCTCAATCATGCCACCTCTCAGTGGGAAATCGTTTTAAGATACATCACCACCCCTTCTCCTGAGGGAAAGAGGGAGGAGAATGGCGGCTCAACAGTAACGCAGGTCTATTTGGGAGAAACCTGCAGAGAGGTCCAGTGGAGTCTGGGACCCGCCTGCTGCTTAGAGCCTGGGGTAGATACAGAGGGGTGGTAGGGGAGGGTAAGGTTCGAGCTTTCTGGTTAAAATGGGAGTTTCACTAGGGTATGATTTTCTGATAAGGGCCTGGAGTCAATGGATTCTGATAAGGGCACGAGTCATAGAGTTTGAAACAGTGAGTAGGGGGTTTTCTGTCTGGCTCACAGGAGTGATTTCTGGTAATTTTCCATATCCATCCTTCCAAATTGGGTTGATGATATCAATTTTTTATCCAGTTAGTGTGGAAACAGACATAGTATTAATTCTGCCTGGGATCTAAGTGGTTACGGTGCTTGCCTAGCATGCATGAGGACCTGGGTTCAAACCCCAGCACCATGTACACAATGAAGTGTTGGAGCAACAGAAGCCAAATGAAAAACTGAATAAAATTTTCCTCTCTTTCTCTCTCTCACTGTCCCTCTCTCTTTTTTTCTTTAAAAAAAAAAAAAGCTGAATTGCATTTATCTGTAGAATCTGTAAAAAAAAAAAAAAAAAGAAAAAGAAAGAAAAATTCTGCCTGGGAAGAAGATTCCCTGGTTATAATTGAAGCAGCCAGAGAGGTGATCGGAGGTAATTTGCTTTAGCTGGAGGCAGGGTCTTGTAGGGAAATTTTAACAGGGATGTGGTGGGTGGCCACAGTGGGCTTGGAGATATCCCACACTGTGGTTGACATCTCAAGGAGGAAACTGATGGGTGTTAGAGGGGAAGGAAATGACATGAGAGGCTAAAGGAGTGCATAGGGGGCTAAAGCAGGTGTTAAAATGAATGGAGGCACTGAATTTGATTAGGGTGCTCCTGCCAGGAATAGGAGTTGGTCATCTACGCTTGAGTGGGGCCTTCCATTCAGGCAGCCCAACATAAAAAGGTTTTAGTCTAGGGTTTTAGTCTAGGGTGGTGGGATTCCATTCTCTGAGGTCCCCATTTTCTATCTGCCTACAGATGATCTATCTCCTGCTTCAGTTCCCCTCCGAAGAGGTCCTTGACTGCGTGTATTGTGATGGGTCACACGATGATGACTGTTCTGACCTCTTTGTGGTGGCAGCGGGGCATTGGCTGTGGCAGTCAGGGAAACTCTCCAGAGGGTCTATCTGGGGGGCAGGGCTTTGGTCGAAGTTGGGAGGCAGCTGCACTGAGAGTAATATTTCCATGACTGCCTGGAGCTTAATGGGTTCTAGGCATCTCCTGCATCAGGGCAGTCCAGAGGTCCATGATAGTGATTGGCAGGTGACTGGACATGGTGTACTTGGGGGAGGGATCATGCTAGAACAATAAACAAAGCAACAAAACATTATTTTCTGCAAGCAATTGGTACAAAGCAATCAGTGTCATCAGCCAGCCTTTGAAGACTATGAAGATAGTGACTTATTAGAGCTTAGGGTGTGGTCTGAAATGTTATTTATCTGTGAGTGGAGGCCATTCATGGCTTTAGAAACCTTAGTAGAGTTGCTAGGAACAGATTTAAGTTTATAATGGCACAGGTGTCCCCTTGAGTTTGGGAATGCCATCTGATTTCTATAAGGTAGCGTTTTAAATATTAGAACTAAACAATCATACCAGTGAAGAACAGGTTGAGTTTACCCATTTAGGATGTTAGGGAAATTTGTGGATCTTAAACTGACTTAGAATAAACTTGTGACTCTGGTAGTGTCTTCTGTAACCCTTTCTTTATAATCTCTTCTTTATTTACCTGTGGGAGAAATGAGGCAAGTGTATATTTTAAGTTCAGTGTCTTTCCTTTTAAATGCCCAGCTATGGCTGTGCTTTGGTTATGACTCTTCTGCCAGGTGTTTAGGACCAAGTTGGTCAAAATTGACTTTTTTGCCTATCTATTCCTAGGTCAGCTGAGATTCCTCAGGAGGCCACTGTCGGGGACCTGTGAGAATCTCTTGGCTCCTTTAGCCTTCCTCTACCAGTGGTGCCATCTGCAGGATGGGTCAGGGTCTTGCTGACCACATGTGGCTTCCCTTGGAAACATCAGGGACATTTCCCTTTCCAATGATTGTCCTCTTTGCAGACTGTGTACTGGTTGGTTTAGAAAAATCCCATTGTCTCCTGAGTTTGGGCTGATCACACAGGGCAAGGGCCAAAATATTGACTTTTTTCCTTAACTCTTTAACTTCTTTAACTTTGGTATCCTGGTTTTGGTATTAAATATCCAGCAGGCCAGTTTCACCAATGTTAAAGTGGACATACTGGACTTTAATTTTAATGTGTACAGTTTCATAGCTACCCCTTTTGTTTAATTTTCATCAGTAACAGTCTTGAAGTTAGTGTTATATCTTACCTGTCCTGTAGGTGATGGCGTGTCTTAACTCAGGTTTTTCTGTTAGAAGTAGTACTTCTGCAAAACATTAACAGGCAACAGTTTTAAAGTTTTACAAGGAAAATACAAAATGGAATTGACAAGAGTAGAATTTAGACAAAGCTTGAACACTTACTTGACTTTAAGAGAAATCTTAAATAACTTAACCTGAATGTGCCAGTTACATTAACCTTTTATATCTCTTTCCAAATTTCTAACCCTTTCTTAAATCTCCATTCTGACACAATCCTTATAAAGTGTGTGACTTCTTAAATTACCCCTCTACTAAGATCAAATATTTGTTATTTACAGTACTTTAATTGACACACAGCTGAAACCTTTGTACTCTTTGTATATAGAATCATACCTGTTAGGATTTTAACTCGGTAATCTTGCTTTTGGGGAAGATCCAGAAACAAAGCAATCTTAAACTCCTTTCACCATTTATGAACAATCTATATAAAAACACATTTAAAAGACTCAAATAGTGCTTCTGGAGATAAAGGATATTCAGATATTGCCTCTCCTGCACTTCCAGTTTCACTAGAATCTCAGAGAAGCTTACAGAGTCCCACCCAGGTCCACTTCAACTTTTGACTGACAGAAAGATGACATCAGACTTTCAAGTCCTTATTGCCATGGCAATTCTAGGTCACTTTGGCCCATGTTAACTGGTTCTGATTGGATTCTGGTTAGGCGGATTTATCCTTATCTCCTTGAGTTTCAGGATCTGGTCACAAAAGTTTCTGCCTTCAGGATAACTTGGGTTCCTCCTATTAACGTGATTTTGGGCCTACATTTCTTTGGCAGATAGCAGGTAGTTTGCTGAGGAATGTGACATGGCCTGTTCACTTAGATCAGATAGGTTCCCCTGCAGGTAACTGCCTTTTAGAAAAGAAAGCACTGTGGGCCCATTTGATAGAATTATTCTCCTATCCTAGTGTTCCCATCATTTACATCTCTCTGTCCCCCAACATTGGAGAAGGTTGCTACAAGACAGAGAAAGAGAAGGGGTGAGTCACTCACTGGTAGATTGATGGGTAGGACTCTACCTTAGGGGTCCTTAGATCACGCTTAGAAGTTATCTCAACTTGTTATCCAAGGAGCTGCCAAGGGTCTCCCTTTACCATCAGGTGAGAAACCATGGAAGGAGATTAAAGTGGAGACTGAGATTTCATGTGCGATTGATTGGCTTTCAGCCTTCTCTAGAGACCCTGCATTTACAGCAGGGATTAGCCCTGGCCAGAGAATTAGGGTGCTTCTAAGAGAGACCTCAGTTTCTTGAATGAATGGATTGCCATGAAAGGAAACTGAATCAGATTAACATTGTCTCCACTAAAGCAGAGAGCGATTGATGTCTCACTCCAGCAAAGTTTTTCCCCTGAGTCTTGAGTCTGACAGCTACGTGGCTGACAGGGTCCTGGCATTTTTGATAGAGAGAGAGAGTTCATAAAATGAGTAGAGAACTCCTGGATGAAAAGTGATAGAGCAATTGTCCATTTCACTCAACCTTCTGAAGATCTCGGGAGAATCCCTTTAAATGTAACAGAGCACGGCTGGGTGGCTTCTGCTTTGTAAATGTGAGGAATGAAATCCAAGGACAAAGGGTCAGACAGAGGAAAGTAACATGATTTAGAGTAATAGAAAGGAAGCAGAACTCCCAAAGAGAGAGGGGGTCCCAAGAGAGGGATCCCTTGAGGTTTTTGTTTTGAGAGAGAGAGAGAGAGAGAATCAATTTCAATTAGTTTTTCATGTGGCTTTTGTTGCTCCAACACTTCACTGTATACGTGGTGCTAGGGTTCGAATCCATGCCCTTGTGCATTCCAGGCAAGTGCAGTAACCACTGAGCCACTCCTCGAGCCCCCCAAAAAAAGCTTTTAAGGAACTTTCAAGGCAAAGAATTTCTATCTGATCAATTCAATCTAGAGCATAAAGGGATTTGGCTATAATCCTAAAGAGTACTCTGAGAACAGGCGTATAATCTATAAAGCTCATTTTCAGGAAACTAAACCTAAAAGGTCAAGTAATATAGATGGTTAAGGTAAGTTCTGTAGTGCGGGGGCAGCTAGATGACTCGCAGGCATCTGGGGTGCATCTGGTGACTTGGAGAGATGACTGCTTGCAGGCACGCTGCCTCCTGGTGTCCCACGTTGTGTTCCACCAGGCAGCCACTCAGATGACCACAACACCTCAAATCACGTCTCCAACAAGCAATGCAGCAATGTTCAGAGGTGGAAGAGTAGATGAAGGCAGCTGCAGCCTCATCACTGGATTAATCCATTTGACAGGTTAATGATTTGAGTGAGTCAATGGCTGGTAATTGTAGGCAGGTGGGGCATGGCTGGAGAAGGTGGGCCCTTGGGGACTATGTCCGTCTGGCTCCTCTCTCTCTCTCTCTCTCTGCTTCCTGGCTATTACAAACTGAGCAGCTTTCCTCTGCTACGCCGATCTGCCATGGGGCTCTGCTTCACTTGGACCCAGAGCAATGGAGTTGGCCGAACAAAAACAGACTTCCGTAACTGTGAGCGCCAAATAAACTTTTCCTCCTCTAGGTTGTTCTTGTTAGGCATTTCAGTCACAGCAACAAAAAGCTAACACATTGTACTTTTTGAAAATTTCCTTTAAGAATATTTATTTTTTCCGTCCAATGTTACCCTCTAGGCATCTCCCACTTATTTCTCTAGCACCCTTCCAAGAAGCCTTTCCATCCCACTAGACCCAGTAGATACCACTTCACATGTCCCCAATTCTGGTTTCCCCAGAATTCTCTGCCACACTCCCACTACGTGAGCAACCCAAGGGCAAGGACAGTGTCTCCAGTGTCCAGTGCAGCCCTGACCAAGAGTTCACATTTGACAAACTCTTGTTGAATAAATGAATGAATACATGAATGAATCAAGCAGATTTGGAATCTGCAAAGTCAGACTGATAAAAAATGACTGCTAAAAGGAATTTCAGAGCTGCGTAATACACTCTGGTGCCTGTTGGACACGCAGTACTAACAGTTGTCCACAAAGACTTCCACGCAAAGGAATCTCACCGCTTCCTCTCTTCTTCTTTCTGAGCTAAGCCTATTGATTCATACACCAAATTAAGAAATGGACAAGAGGGGCTTTTGCATTCCCAAGGCTGTTTGTGCTCTTCCTGTCCTGGAGCATGGTGCACACAGAATACTGCTGAGGTCAACAGGTTCAGGAAAACAGCTCCTTCCTCCTCTCTTGAGCACCACCCAAAGGGCAGGCTCAGGAACTTCAATTCACTGCAAAAATCATTCTAATGAGATACATTAAATCCTAAGCAAATAATCAAGGAGTTAAGCTTTTACCTGTGGCATTTTGCAATTTATCAGGAGGCTTAAAAATGTATTGGCACCAAAAAAAATAAATAAATAAAGGAGGGGTGCTCCCCCAAAGGGGCAGTTCAACAGAAAGGATCTCTTGGAATGACTGTAATTATGTTGTCTCCGCTCTCTAAGCCAGTGACAGCATGTGCTTAACGAGCTGTTCCCTGCTGAGCAGGTCCCACATTCGTCTTTTCCTGCATTTGCAGCTGCAATGCAGGGGCAGCTTAAAATAACCCCAACCCAGGCCAGCCTGCCTCTGCCACCAGGGCAGGACCTTGAGAGTGTGACCATCAGGGTGCCTGTCCTTTTGGGGATGCTAACAACCAGGAAGTCCCCAGAGGATCAGGACAGCTAGGAAACAGGCTGTTGCCATCTGCTAGCTCTTCCTGCTGGAAACGGGTCCACAGGACAAATATCTGATGAGTCTTTGAAAAAATATTGCCGCACATGCTCTAAAGACAACAAAATCACAGCAGCGAATTGTCATCGGTGGCCTGTGGTGATCAAGCAGTGTGACCGGGATTTTTGGTACCTCTGGGAGGACTGAGGCAGGGAGATTGCCAGAGGCTGTCAACCTGTTGTACAGCGGCGAACATGCTGAGAGACAGCAAAGCTGACATCTGTCAGGGGACAATTAGCTGCCATCAACCCTCAGCCTCTGCTCAGCCCTCTGTGGGATCTGAGATGTTTCCAGGTGTTCCTGTGTTCCTATGCTGTCCCTTCTTCACACACATTAAGAAAAGGAAGCATAGGCTGTAAGAAGCAGTCACTTGATTCCCAAGATCAGCTTAGCCCTGGGATAACAATGACCAGTTCCGCAGGGGCCATGTGCCAGCACACGCAGAGCAGGGTCATGTAACTTGTTTTATAACACCTCATTTAATCTCTGAATAACTCAGCGAGGTGGATCATGTTAAGCCCTGTACTGCATATGGGAACTGGCCATCATCAAGGCTAAGAAGCTCTGTCCCCAGGTCAAAAAGCCAAGCCAGTAGAGGTCAGCCATGTACATCTGTTATCCTGGACCCTCCTGCTGGCAGATCTAGAGGGGCCAATCCCAGGCTAGGGAAGACTTCAGGGAGAAGAGGTGTGGGTGCTGTCACCCAAGGTGCAGGGGGATGGAGAGGACATACTCCTTGGGGACTCAGGACTGGCTACTGGGATTTCCCACTTAGCCCACCTGCCACCAGGTGAGGGGGTAGCCAGAGCTTCGAGTTCAGTAACTGAATTTGTCACCCTGAGTAAGTAATACCACCTCCCTGGATGGTGATGTTCTTTGTCTGCAAAATGGAAACAGGCCCACCTGGAGCAGAGAAGCTGGGGACTAAGTAATGATCTATAGAAACTACACAGTCCATGCGAGGAGTTCCAAAAGGTGTAGGAAGTTAGTTAAGTAGTGCAAAAGGTGTCCAAATACTTCTCAAAGCACATGGGTCTCCAGGATTGGAGTGAGGGGAAGGGGATTGTCATGAGACCCTATTCACAAGGAAGTAATCACAGTGATCTAGTAACACTGGACGCAAGAGCTAGCCATACAGCACATTAGCTTAGACACCTCGGAGTGGCCCACAGAGTAGCAGACTCACATCACCTGGGCCCTGCACATCGACTGAACAGTCTGCACTTAGACAAGGCCCCAGCGGAGCAGAACATGCTAACCACCCAGGGTGCTCGGAGGCCAGCACGTGGGTTCTGGCTTTTGTATCCTCACTGGGCCGCTTAGTGGGCATGATTACACCTTGTAAACTATTTTGTCAGGAGTAGACCCAGAGTTTGTGGGACTTCAAGCTTATATGATTTGGAGTTTAAAGAAGAAAAAATATAAAGTTACAAATACAATATTAGATACAAAAGTGATGTTTCGGATTATCAAATTACAAAATTAAAGAGCTGATAAATATCACCAACTCTGTGAAATCCAGAAAACAACGTCATGTTTTTATTAACTAATACATTTCTGCAATCATTTACCCTATTTGGGGGGGGGGTCTCTGCCTCTTCATGTGACAATGGCTTTGAAGAACAATTTAGTCTTTCCTCTAGCATGGTTGTTGGAAGTGTTTTCATCATTGACATAGACCAAGTGACTTCATATATGTTTTTGTTAGTTTTTTCATTGCTATGACTAAAGATTCGACAAGAACAATTTTAGGAAGAAAAGTTTATTTGTGGGCCCATGGTTTCAGGGGTCTTAGTCCATGGGCAGCCAGCTCCATTGCTGGAGGCTCGAGGTGAGGCTGAGCATCATGGAGCCAGGCATGACTCCACGGAGCAGGGAGCTCAAGGAGTCACACTGGGAAGCAGAACAGAGAGCTCCGAGCCAGATACAGAATATATACCCCAAAGGCACGTCCCCAATGACCCCCCTCCAGCCACACCCTGTCAGCCTACAGTTGCCCATTAATCCCTATCAGGGGAATAGCTCACTGATTGGGTTAAGGCTTTATAACCCAATCATTTCACCTCAGCTTTCCCAAACTGTCACATGTGAACTTTTGGGGGCCACCTCACATTCAAACTGTAACTAGATATACTTGTTGTCTTTAGTGCTACTATTAATTTGTGCCCTAAAAGTGCAGCAACTGCAATGCAGTGTTTTTCTTGGACTTGCCATCAAAAAAGGAACCTGTGATATTAATACACTCCTGACAAGGGAGAACCCCGTCGATGAGGACCAACTCTGCTGATGATTCTGCCTGTCTGGTAGTTGGAAGAGTTCCCCACTGAGTAGCTTCAAACTCCCTGTGCTTCAGAATTGTGTCTCCTCCCCTTTCCATCTACCCCACCAAGACGCATCTGTAACACTGGCAGATTGGAAAAATGGCACTCCTATGAGTCCTGGAAGCTCTTCCGACTCACCACACAGAAGCGATAGAATCACATAAACATACCTCACCTGGCCCACACTGAACGCATCTGCAACTCAACAACCCCCCCCCCATTCCCCCAAAAATCATTGTGGCCATCTGACGTCACTTGGCACAGGGAACATGTGTGCACTGGTGGGGACATCAGGTTGGAAAAGGAAACACATTCTAACCAATTACAAATATGATAACTTACTTTGCAAAACATAAAATACATGACTATAGAGTAGAGGAAGGCGAACAGGAAAAGGAAGAACAGGAGGGAAGGAGGAAGTCGTGGGATTGAAATGGAGCAAGCTGTATTCCATGCATTACGATTATGTCAAAATGAAGCCCCCTATTATGCATAATTAGAATCCTCTAAAACACATAAAAAAGAAAAGTATATGACTACTAGAATACATTTCTTGGCCCCTTCCAGGGCTGGCAGGGTCCTGTGCAGCTAAGGGGCCTCAGGGACAAAGCTTCCTTAGCTTCCTAATGAGCTGCTGTGCGTTCTTGTGTCAGTTCCTCCTGTGTGACACAGAGGAAACAATAGTGTTCTTCATGTGGGTTGCATGAGAATTAAGACAATTGGCCTGTAAAGGGTTGGTTTCTGCTTATTATGGTGGCTGGCATGTTTGAGGTAGTTATTATCAATGAATTCTTTCCTTTTTGAGCACATTTTATTTCAATCTGCATTTTAGTTTAGAGAAAGTCAAATGGATCCAGGCCCTGACTTGGATTGGGTGCTTCCTGCTAGCTGAGCAGGGAACAAGCCCAGCCCCTTATCTCTGGGTGTGTAGCCCAGACCAGGTCTGGCTCCCTTGGGTACCATGGGCTAAGACTTTCTGAGGGTGACCTCAGGTCATGTACTCAAGGAACGTGTAAGTTTGATTCTTTAAGTATGTACCTTAAATTTCTCTTTCATCTTAGTGATTATCCTCCAGGTACCATATCAAGCATGCACTTTCCTGTTCCAGTTAAATTCGGCAAAGGTTGATTGACAGCTCTCTCTTGTTCTTTCCACGCTTTCCCTCCTCCACCAATCATAAGCATCATTCTCATGCATCATTCCTGTTTTACCCTCAGGTTCTGGAAAGCTGAGTGACTCACCCTAGATGATCCAAACTGGTTTCTCTGTCCCATTCCAAACCCAGTGCTTCATTTCCTGTTATTCCAAGCTGGACAAGTAATATCCCCCTTACCTCTTAAGTCCTGCTTGCCCACCAACTTAGCCGGGGAAGGCATGTCTTAAAGATAATGAACGTGATTTCTGGATCCCATCCTCCCACTGCCTAGTCCCCTGACACACCTATCCATTTTGTAACCTAGTTGTTCCCAAACAAGGGCAAACATCACCACGGAACTCAGCGGGGCGATTTTTTTTCTTTTTCTAAAAGGTTTTCCAGTGGATCCAGGTCCGCAGGCCTCCTCCTTCCAAATTAACGGCAGTAAGTTGGGGGAGGGGCTATGATTCTACAGGGCAAAGCACAAGGTGGTTTAAACCCAGGTAAAAAGTCAGCTGGGGATGAGGAGGAATTTTCTCGGCAAGATGTTCAGGGAAGGAGGGACAGGGAGAGTGGAAACAGGGTCAGGAACTCCTGAGACAATTGAAGGGCAGCCATAGGGTCCTGAATCACCAGTCTTCCTCCACCTCTGCCCAGATACCTTACACACCTGGGTCAGCCAACCAGGTATTTTCTGGGTGATAGTAGAGAAGCCCTCACCCTGCTGTGGACTGGTGCCACCAGAAGAAAGTCCTTCAGTTTAAAAATGGGGTGTTCAGGACCGTGAGGAAGCGCTATTTGGCAAGAGCGATTCTGCTGTTTACTAAGCATGTGTTGGGGGAGTTAATATCTCAAATCCACTCTCCCGAGCTGTCAAGCGGGTTAGGAGGCTTCAGTAGACACCAGAAGTGCCTGACCCGAGCGAACACCTCATAAATCACAGTACCATCACAGTCTGGGTCAACCCTGTTCTTCTTGTCCCAAGCTGAAACTCAGTGCCCTCAAACAACGTCAACCCGCTTTCTCCCTCCTTTGGACGTACGAGTAACTTGGTTCCTGTGCGAGGGAGAGCTGGCTTCACTGATCTCTTGCTCTCATCCATGTCAGCCCCCTTCAGGGATTTTCTCCATCACTACCGCTTCCTTTTCATACTTCTCTGAACCTCCAAATATTGATCTTTCCATCCTAAAAATATTTCCCTCATCCTGGCCACAAACTCCATCTTCTCTCTCTTTTAATCATCAAACTTCACAAATTGATGTGTGGCATTTTTTGGTGCTGGTTCTCTCAAAGGCCTTCCATGACATGCCAGTTTCAGCAATGTCTTGGGGCCAGCACCTCCCCCTGCCCTCTGCAGCCACAGAGGGACTCCATTCTCCATCCCCTTGCCACTCAACTCTCAAGTCATCTGCAACATTCAATACTGCTGACATCTCCCTCTGTGTGACACATGCCGGTGGCCCCTGGAGGCTAAGGGAGGAGGATTGCTTGAACCCAGTGAGCAACTGAAGACCAGCCTGGACAACATGGTGAAATCCTGACTTAAGAAAAAATAGTTTCTTTGATAATATTATTTTTACAAGTGTTCTCAGTGTCTGGATATTTTAGAAATGCACACAGCAGCATGTAGGGGCAAAAAGACATGAGGTCCAGAATTTACTTTGGCAGGTAAAAAGGGACAGAAGAGGAAGGCGAGGAGGGGGAGAAAAGGGAGGAGGGGGAAGAAAGAGGAGGAGGACGTAGAGGAGAAGAAAAAGAAGAAAAAGGAGAAGAGGAAGGAGGAGGAGGAGGAAAGGAGAGGAAATAGAAGAAGCAAATATGATATAGTAAAACATTGACAATTGTTTAATTCAAGGAGAGGGTCAGGGTAGGTACACGGGAATTCAGTTATTAGTTTCTGTATGCAGAGGAGTTGACATTTATCATGACAATTAAAATTTTCTTCTGTCTTGGCTTTTCCCTCACATATTCCTCCTAACTCTGTTCCTTCTCCGAGCCCTCCTCCTATCTACCTCTCTTTCTCCACCTCCTCCTCTAAGAACAAGCGCTCTGCACCACCTCTGTGCCCAGGATCAGTACCCTGGACCAGAGGGCACCTGCAGCCACTGCTTTGTCTGAGACCTGGCCTCTCTCCAAACTTGAGATCCACATGTATTTTTCTAAATTTATACATTTTAAAACATGTTCAAAAATACAGATAGCAATAAGAGAAAATTAATGGGCCGACCACTCAGATTAAATAGAGCTGCCGTTTTGGTACCTCTGCTTCATATTTTTAGACATAACATGTTACAAAAACAGCTGCAGCCAGGAATGGTGGCACATGACTGTATTCCCAATGGTTTGGAAGGCTGAGGTAGGATGATTGCAAGTTCAAAGCCAGTCTTAGTAACTTAGCAAGACCCTGCCTCAAAATAAAAAATTCACAACTATGGCTGGTGATGTGGCTCAGTGGTTAAGTGCCCCTGGTTTCAATCCATTTTTGTTTTAAAAAAGAACCCAAAAAACCAAATATAGCTGCATATTTTGTCCAAACCCCATGCTCTTCCCTTCTTCCCCAAAGAAACAACTGTTCTGAACTTGGTGTGCATCTCTTTACCATCTTTATACTTTGGTGACCAAAGCCTGTATCTGCAATGATATGCGGAACTATTTTGTTTTGTTAAACCCCCATCACTGTGTGTCTGTCTGCAATCTTTCCCACTCAACGTTGTGCTTTTGCCATACTGATACAAGAGATCCAGTTGGTTCAGTCTGAATGTCGTGCAGTATTTTGTCAAATGACACCTACCACTCGCTGTGTCTCTGCTTACTTCAGGATGAACCCTTGGCTGCTCCCTGTACCAAGAGTGCTGCAACAACCATCCTGGCAGGTGTCCCTGTGTGTGGAGCACGGATGATCACGCCACTCCCTCTGCATGTCTCCTCCAAACACCATGAAAGGCCGTGGGTGTTTGCTCCTCTGACTCCCGCACTTGACCGCCCATGCAGAGAGCGTTCATGTCATCCCCACGCTAGTGGCACACAACACCTAGCAGATTAATATGAAGGAAGGAATGGAAACTTTCCATCTCCAGGGTTAGGAGCAAAGGTCCAGGCAGCAAGTGGGATATTTCGTGAAATCCTGGCATAAAGTTGGTAGTGAGGGACCCAAAAGGCATTTTTAATCGTGATTTGCACACCTGGGACCAAAGAGCATACAATCAGTAGGCTTTTTACGTCCGAGGAGAAAAAGGAGTGCTGCCTGTGTTTTGCATCTACTGAAGCAGGCACACGATAAAAGCAAGTTAGACAATCCAGGGAGTTTATCAGATGAAGAGCAGCTACGTTGTCTGAGGTCAGCTAAGACTAGATAGAAAACAGGTAAGGTTGGTGGTAATTCAGCCAACACAAACGGATCTTCCTACTCTGCCAGGCAGCCCGGCTGGGCTCTGAGGTGTGGGCTAAAGCCCACCCCGCTCTATTCCCTACAATCTGTTTACCACGGCTACTTGAGTGGGCTTCTAAAAACATGAATCCAGCCTCCTTAAAGCCTGCCAAGGTCTTCCATCAGCCTTAAAGTGAGTTGGCATGCCCTGATCTTGTGGTATACCCTGCCCTGGCGGCTGTGCCTCCCAGCTGAGTCCCCCAGCAGGGCAGGGTCTGGCTGGTGAAAAGCTCCCCTTTCCTATCTCATTGCTGGCACCTCCACTGCACTGTCCTGTCACAGTGTCATCAAAACACTTCCCACTGGCTGATGACACCTGACATATTTGCCTATTGCTCTTTGTTCCCCTGGAATAGAAACTCTTGAAGGACAAGAACCTTGTCTGTTTTGTCCTCTGGTTGTAGCCCCAGCACCTACAGGTGTGACAGGAGCAGGAGGATTGTGGTTCCTGGTGGCCTTCACATTCCTAGCCCTGTCCTCCTTGAGGCACAACCATGTTTCTGCAATACTTGTGCCCCTGTTTCAAATCACCCCCTGGCTCCATGTTCTTGATTTGGCTGGCTTTATTTGATGTGCCTTCTGATGCCACATCACAGTTCCACGACTTCTGGAAGTAGGATGGCTGGGCAGAAATCTAGGATGGGGATGGAGCTGGGGTGAGCTTGGCGATGGGTTGTAAGAAGTGTTGATCCTGATCAATACTCTGATACTCGTGATCTGTTGCTGGAAGTGGTGGAAGTCTTGGGCTGTCAAAGGTCTGTAGTGACCATGGGCAGTACAGGGTCAGTCAAGGGATGGGATCAAGCCTGGGTTTCTCCTTCAGCATCTGTAGCAGGGAAGACATCAGATAACTAAGCACTTTCTCCTCTCGGTGTCTAGTTCATTGCTATTCCAACTACTACATCCACTGGGCTGGAAATTACATGTGGACTATTATCGGAGTCCAGGTGGCTCCCAAAGTCTTCCAGGAATGCAGGAACCCTAAACGACCCAGAACTTGAGAGATCCTCTTGTCTTTGGCATAGCAGGTTTGCACCTGTTCCTCAATGTCTAAGTGCAGAGTAGTTCTTGGGAGTATACTGCTAAGCAGTCTACCTAGGTGAGCACCCTGGCCCCCAGGGCTGCACCTCTCTGTAGATCGCTGAGGGCTTACCTGAGAGGTGTTGCCATCTCAAGCTCACTTGAGCACACATTTGGGCAGTACCCGGTTGGGCTCTCCTGGCCACAGAGGATGCTCAAGGCCACTTGCCCCCTCCCCCACCCAGGGCATCTTGCAGCACAGAGGACAATGGTCTGCCCTATTTTCAAGACATCAGGATTTAAGAGATGCAAACCTTTTCCACCTACAAATATAGGTACTATCCTACTCAGCCATGGGGTGGGGTTGGGGGAATGGTAAAGGCAGTATTTTCTGGGAGTCAACCTAATACAAGCTTTCTTGTTCATTCTTTCCCACCAATGTCCCTACCCAGGGCACTTGTGCCTGTGTGTTTGTGTTGGGGACAGGGCTGTCAGTCCAGCCTGATCATGCATTCTTTCTACTGTTTCATTCATACATCTCAGCTGTGTCTTGTTAAACCATAAGGACAAGACTCATGTCTGTTCTATGGTCCCAACATCATACCTCTTTCCAGGCAATGCTGGCTCCAGGAACTGGAGGTAATATACTGGGGGTGGGGTGGGGGACGTGGACAGCTTCAGCGAATCTTTGACAGGTCCCCCCACCCCATGCCTCCATCCACCAGAGTCATGGCTTAAAACAGGACCTCAAAGTGGAGGCCCTTTCCTTTCCGGAGAAGATTCACTTGGCAGTGACTTCCTCCTTGCTTGCCCTTCTTCACCGCCCATGATAAACAAAGCAGCTGTCACCCTCGCTCAGCAGGGTGAATTCCAGCCACCTCCCTGCTCTGTCATTTCCCAGTCTCAGTCTTGAGAGTACTTGGATTCCATGGAGAGATCCGCTTCTCGAAGCTATGCACCTGACTCATTGTTCTTTTCACAGGGACACTGCGAAGACACAACAGGAGAAAAGCAATTGATTCCACCGGTGGAAGCTCTGGTCCCACAGCCCCAGAGCAGGAAGGGATGAGCCCTCAAGAGGCCAAACAGAATTAAGACCCTTCCTAGTGACTGCATGGCAGCGGGTGGGGGACACGGGGAGCAGGGCAGTGCCGTCACCCACACGGACATCCTAAGGAGAGACAGGGGAGCTAAACATCGCATGGAGACAGGTGGAACTTTAAGTGTAAAATGAGGCCCCAAACCGAGGTGTCTGGTATATGTCATGCTTTACAGGAAACCCTACTAGATCCCCAAAGAAGTGTGTCCAAAGTCAGAGGCTGGCAGCATAAGCTTCTTTTAGATTCCTAAAGTAATAAACATCAGCATTTAGCTGGAGTCTAAATTCATAAGGATTTTAGCCTTAATTCTGAGCATTGAACAGGAAAGAGAAAACAGAAGTTTATAAAGCATCTATATTCCTCCCAAACCCCAAAGATCCTCTCCTGTGCTCCCCCTGTCCCCTTGTGCACTATTCCAGGCAGGTTATTTTGTGACTTAAATTCCCATGATGTCATGGCCCATTCACTTCTGTGATGGAAATACCACACCACTGTGATGGGGTTATATTTAGCCCTTAGAGATGGGTCATCAGAAATAGAAGAGCAAGTTATTCTATTTTAATAAAAAAAAAATTAGGGCATTCTTTAGAAAACCACACCCAGAAGATATAATTCTTTCCTAGAGAAAAGGGAAAGACATCAGAAAACGTTGGTGAAAGGATCAAATTCCTAAATATAACACAGGTGGGCTGTATCAGACGAATCCCACCTCCAAAAACCCAGACTGGAATGACGCATGAAAAAGATGTTACCATCCCTTTGTGGCATCTTGTGTTCACTCTCACCCTTATACTCATGTGCCTGCATCCCATCCCAGGACATTTCAGACCCTCCCTGAGCATCTTGCCTGCTGGTCTCTCCCTGGGGACACCAAATCAGTGTCACTCTAACTATGACTGCTTTCTAGAAGCGCCTACCACATGCCAGGCACGCTGCTAGGCATTTTATGCACAGAATTCCATTTAACCTTCGCAACAAGTGAAGCAGGAGTAATTCATTGTACACTGATTTGGAAGCTCTAGAAAGGCAATGACTTCTTCAGGGGGGTAAGCCAGGTTTTGAACTCAGGTCTACCCAACTCCAGGGCCCATGCTTTTAACGTCCCCTACATTACATAATCTCCCATTGAAAGGTCCTTCCTTGAACATGGGATAAGCAACGCTGGAGATAACATGCTAGGACCCCCAGGAAACAAGAGGAGCAGGGGTCCTGGCCTGGCAAGCAGCAAAGGGTCCGTTTGCTCCTTTTAAAGCAAACTTCCATTAATAGCCCACTTGGCCTTAGAGGCAGAGCTTCAGGTTGGCAGTGCAGATCATTAGTGGAGCACCTGTCTACCCCAGCACCACACACATACACACACACACGCGTACACACACACACGTGCGCGTACACACACCCCTGTACACTGGCACTTTCTCCAGGTTAACCTTGGAACAGATAAAGACCGCTTTTACCTGCTCAAGGCAGAAAGGGTGAGTTGTTTCGTTTCCTAGAGTACAGACCCCATTGCTCATGAAAACGGCAGGGAGCATCTGTGAGCACCAGGTGCGTCAGGTGCCATTCCAGGTGCTTTACCCAGATGACCTCACCACACCACACAGCAACGCTGTGAAATGGGGACTATTGTTATCCCTATATCTATGGAAGAGAAGCAAAGGTTTTAGGATTCTAGAGCACACTTCATTATTTTTTTCAAATACAATGAGGATGGATGCTTCAAAGGACAACATGTTCATGGTTCATGGGCTGCTAAGATTACCTGGGGCCATCTGCCACTCTGCACTTGGTGGGTTCCTAGACACTGTCCTTTTCACTCCCTGCCCCTCTTTTTCCCTCTTTGATACTAGGGATTGAACTCAGGGGCACTTTACCACTGAGCTACATCCCCAGACCCTTCATTTCAAAATTTTGAGATAGTCTCGCTAAATTGCTAGGCTGGCCTCAAACTTGCAGTTCTCCTGCCTCAGCCTCCTGAGTTGCTGGGATTGTAGGTGTGCACTTCTGTGCCTGGCTTGTATTTCATATCTTGGGATAGTAAATCGGTAGTTCTCATGGAACAGATGGGAGAGGGCAGAGCAGGTAAGCCTTTCTGAGGGATGTGTGTCCTTGGGGACCTTGGTGAGGATCTATCTTCAGGCCACCAAGGTACCAGCTCTGCAATGCATCCTGTTTCTGCTCAGGGAGGTGAGGTAGGACCCTCTACACCAAAGGCAAATGCAGAAGTTTTAGAACTCGAGAGTTTGGATCCAACAACAATTTTGAGCCCTTTTAAAACATTTTCTTTCTTCCTTTCTTTCTTTCTTCTTTTTTTTTTTTAAAGAGAGAGGGATAGTGAAAGAGAGAGACAGAGAGAATCAGTTTTATTTAGGTTTCATGTGGCCCTCGTTGCTCGGAGACTTCGTTGTGTGCGTGGTGCTGGGGTTCGAACTCAGGTCCTTGTGCATGCCAGGCAAGCACATCTGCATCTGCCACCACCCCAGCCCCTTCCTTTCTTTTTTTAATGCTCACACCAAAATAAATTATCCAAATTTGTGAGAATATAGAATACGAAGCTCAGACGATGACAGAGAAGTATGAAGACTGTTAAGTCATCCTAATGTGTAGTCTGCAAAGCTACAAGCAGGTTGTGAGGAGGCTCTGAATCCCTGGTTGCAAATGCAGGCACTAAATGAAATGCAGCTTGGAGACCCCCGGTGCCAGGGCTCAAGTCCAGCCTCACGCTCTCCCCTTTTCCATGCTTTCATTATGATGACGTTTATTTGAATTTTGTGATATATAAAAAATGAAAAGGAGAATGTGCTCGGGCTACAGACTGAGAGGTTGTTTTGGTCAGAGAGACACCTGGTGGCTCTAGAGATGAACCACACTGTCCTGCCACAGAGGAGAGCACCCACATTCACCTTTGGGAGTAGGTGGGAACTTTCTGCAGTGTGCACAATGGATGTTGGACTTTGGGGCCAGAGCCAACTGAGTTTGTCTCCTGCACAGCTCAGTGACCCTGTGGTTGGAAATAGAAAGTGATACAAACAGCTTTTAAAGTCAGCCTGAGGGGGCTGGAGTGGTGGCTCAGCGGTTGCAGCGCTTCCCTGGCATGTGCAAGGACATGGATTTGAACCCCAGCACCACATACTCAACAAAGCGTCAGAGCAATGAAAGCCACATGAAAAAGTGTATAAAATTGTTTCTTTTTTCTCTCCCACTGTCCCTCTCTCTTAAAAAACAAAAATCATCCAGAGGACTGGAGGCACAAAGTGAGATAGAAACGGTCACACACTCAGCACACAGTACTCTGGAGATATTTGTCCACTGCCTGACCTTTCAGGGACCAAGATCAGCTCACAGCTGGTCCATCCTGGGGCCCCTGAAATGTCTCTGCTCTCAAATGGCTGTGACTTAAGAAGTTGGACAAGAGGTGGCATGGCTTTGCTTCCTGTGTCTTGATGCAGTCCACCCACAGAGGACAAAGGACCCCCTTCCACAAAATCACATCCATGAGCTTCCCCCTGGGGCCAGGGTGGGTTATTATGGTGAGGTTTCCTGCCTCTTTTTGTATTTTTTCTCCATGTTTAAATTTTTATCATAAGCAGGTTGCGTGTGCGCGCGCGCCCGTGCGCATGTGTTTGGTGTTGCGGGGGCTGTAACCCAGGCCCCTGCTCATGCTAGGAAAGCTCTCGACCACTGGGCCAACAGCTCCAGCCTGTTTCATCTAGAGTAATAATCATCTACGCTTTGGAGAGGAAAAAAATGTTGAAATTTCCATTAATTCTTGTTTTCATTTTAGCCCTTGAATGGTTTTCACATCTGCTTATCCATCTTTTTGAACAGAATGAAGGAGACTCTGGGATTTCACAGTATTACTTAACAGTTCCACATTCTGATCTGTAATTTCAGCTGCTGTCATTGTCTTCCCACAAACGAAAGGGCAGACAAGGAGACATCTCCCCCTGGAATGAGCCTCGACAATGGTGCTTAGGAGGCCTGTGAGAAAACCAGGAAAGCAGGTGGCTTCTTCCCGGCCAGCCCCACAATACCTTCCTGTACAAATCAGCTTTCCCACACCTCCAGGCGAGCTAAGAATCGAAACAGGAGCCGCTTACCGCATTTCTTCGTATATGCGATCCAATTAAAGAGACAATTAACAGAAGGTTGTACACAAAACTTTTCTAACTCAAGAATTTCATGTATTAATTTAGGGAATTTGTCTAATGAAATACTGTGTGTGTGTGGGGGGGTACTGGGGATAGAATCTAGGGCTATGCACAGTCAGGCAAGTGCTCTACCACTGAGCCTTTCCCCCTGTCCCCTGATATGAATTTTTAAAACCAAAGACACCCCTCTGTAGTTCCAGTAATCTTTTTTTTTAAATTAGACGACATAATTGGCTGATTTGGATTGGCACTGGATTATTTTTTTTTTAAGATAGAGGGAGAGTGTGTGTGAGAGAGAGAGGATCAATTTTATTTTTCATCCAGCCTTTGTTTCTCTGACACCTAGTTGTGTGTGTGTGCTGGGGTTTGAACCTGGATCCTTGCACTTGCCAGGCAAGTGCTCCAACTGCTGAGTCACTGATCCAGACTCTGTACTGGATTTTCTTAAAATGAAGGTCACCTTTATTTATTAGTTTTGGTTTCATAGTAGAATAATTCGAGGATCTATTTTCTGACATATTAATTTCCAGATGCCTTTGAAAAGAAACAACTGGAATTATTATTAATTCACTAAAATGGTAATCCCACTACAATTTTTCATCAAGGTCTTAAAGAACGAAAACGTATCAGGAATGGACAGATGCTCTGATTTATGCTGGTGCCTGAGGAATTCTATCAGGGAAGTTTGCTCCAGTATTAGGAAGGCTCTGTCTTCTAAAGAAGTGGAGCCCATCTGAAGATGATATCAGCATCCCCTTTCCAAGTGGGACACACAAACCGCATGAAGTTTCCATTCCTGCCACCCAGGGCACAGCATGCAGTCAGTGTCCCAGAGGGCACGTGGTGCACCCACACCTGGGACCTCAAGGAGTTAACAGGGGAAAGTTGGCCTTGGGACAGGGATACTGGGGGGAGCTTTGAGACATAGTTAAGGATTATGCCATTGGCATGTCTCTGAGACCTACAGTTAGGGGAAAGTTCTAAATGAACAGTGTGTGCTGGTGGCGACCTTACAATGTCCATTTTCCTTCTAAGGAAGGTGACCACATGTCCAGTTTTAG